>OOFB01018780.1:5000-10566 GCA_900323305.1 Trachyrincus murrayi
TTGCGTTCCCAGAAGACGGGCTGCAGCGCGTCATTAATACAACACAGATCCCTTCAGAGCAGCCGCTCCAAAGGCCGGTCACAAGCCTAGCATGGGTTGTCCTCACAGTACAACAGTCACCCTTACAGGGCTCGCCCTCCCCGTCGTCTTCATCGTTACAATCATTATCGGCAGTGAATGAGAATGAGAGAGCCCAGTCATCTGTAGTATGAGACACCGGTGGTTTCTCCCCCCCTCTCTGTTTCATAAAGGCTCAATATCTTAAGATAGATGCACCATAAGAAATGGATTAGCCGGCCATGTCGGCTTGGGTGTCAACATGACAGCAGCAGAGCTACGAGGGGCTGGTCTAGTACGGTTTGGGTTGTATTAGGGAATCGGTCCTATCAAAAGTCCGATCAAACATGATACAGACCACCTAAAAAGGTCACGGTACCGTGCATCAAAAATGAACACTCAACCACAAATGTTGTACTCTTAACAACGGCATTGGGGTTTATTTTACAATTGAGAAAGAAATTAAATGAACTAATTAGTGCTAAAAAGTTTTGTTGATTTTTTTTTTACAATATCCTCGATAAAACATTGAAATGTATAGTCATTGTGCATCGCTTATTTATTTTTCACACCATATCATGCATCAAATTGGATGCAATTATAATTAAAATCATTTCTGTAAACCAAGCCAGAGAAGCTAAATTTGTATTTTCTTTTTTAAAAAAGACATTTTTTAGATCTACAGTATATATCTATATACATCATCTGTTTTTCTGTTTTATCCATTTTTGTATATAAAATGACAATATAAAAGTTAGAGAATGCACACACCTTAAGATACAAAGAATGCTGATTCAAATGGTAAGATATGTCTTACAGAGTACTGACAGTTCACTGATAATCATTTACATGTAACGGACTCTTGTCTTTACAGTATAGTGACACAATTCAGTAAGAGAAAGTTGTAGCAAACCATACAACAACAACAACAAAGAATTGTGATTAAGGTGGTACTTCACATCATGGGAGGGGGGGAGAAAAATAGTTTCAATGGAATTTGCATACTGACAGCCATTACATATTCACCGGTTGACTTGTTATTCAGAAGGAGCATTTAAACTGCTCCGAAATGGTTTACACAATTCCGTTTAGCTTCTTTTTCAGCTTTCAGAGCAGGCCATCATCAAAAACATCCCAGTGACAGGAACTCAGAAAAAAAATAATAAGCCGGGGGAAAATGATGACGGTTGATCTCTTCTAATCAATCTGATTTGACAAATGCAAAGTATTTCGAAACATGGTCTCTTTACAAATGTAAAATGCAACTGTCTAAGGTGCTACAGTCTCTCTGGGTAATCGTCCGTTCTTTTGGCATATACATTTAATTTCCCCCTTCTTCATATCAAGTATTATACAATTTTCTCCTTTCTCCAATTAAATTTTCAGTCACCACTTAAGTTACCATTGAAGCAGTAGTTGTATTATTTGCCATGAAAAGATCAAAATCTTGTGTTAATCTTGACTCACTAAAATACATGCACAGATCAGACAAATAGCATATAAATACATTACAAAATAAGTTTTTTTTAAAAAAGAGCTTGGCAAAACAAAACAAAAACAAAAAAGTAAACATAAAAAGACATGGTCCAGTCAAGCATTTATCACAAAAAGAAATAAAATAATAATAATAATAATAATAATAATAAGACTGTCTTTTTTTTTCTCCTTTTTTCATAATAGCGGCTCAGTTCGGCCCAGTGCAGGAACTGTGAATTTTTAGTGCAATGAAATTCTGGTCAGTTCCACAGCTGTAAGTCTCTACCCCGAGGCCCAACAGCCCCTACCCCGCTTAAGCCTTCTCCAACTTGTCCAGCTTCTCTAGTTTCTCTAAGGCGGTGACAAACACCAGGTGGTCCTCTGGAGACTTGCCATGGGTCTTGCTGAGGTGCAGTTTAACTGCGTGTTTGCTGACGAATGTACGATTGCAAAGTCTGCACTGGTACACAGAACCCGTGTCGTCCTCCGGCACGGTCAGCGCCGACAGGGCACTGCCAAATGTCATTTTGTCTGTGATCACCTTGGAGACAGCCTGCTGCTCCCGTAGGTGCTCGGTGGACAGCTTGGACAGGTCCTTCAAGCTGAAGCCCAGGTGAGTCTCCAGGTGGCCGATGTAGGAGGAGGGAGTCCTGAACTGGGAGGCACAGTCACCGCAGAGGAACACCGGCTGGCAAGAGTCCATGTTCTTCAGAAACTTGGTCCCCCCGGTGCGTCTCAGCTGGTACTTGACATTGGCCAGCCAGTGGGAGATGGTGGTCATGGAGAGGCCCGTGAACTTGCAAATGTGGACCCTCTCCTGGGGCCCCAGGTCCGTCATGGCGTAGCGGCCCTCCGAGGTCTCCCTCAGACTGGAGGCAAACTGCGCCTGCAGGATGAGGAGGTGCTGGGGGTTCCAGTTGGACTGCCTCCCTTTCCTCTTCTGTATCGGGGAGAGGTCCTCCAGAGTGTCGTCATAAGTGCTGCCGTCAGCGTCCGACTTCTCTGAAATAGAGGAGGGGGTGGAGGACTTGGGTGTCAGTCTTCCCGTGAGGTTCTTCACCATGTCGGAGATATCCATCAGAGCATTCTCTCTCAGCGGAGAGGAGACAGAGTCGGGGAGAGTCAGAATGGGCTTGTTGCCGTTGATAGCGTCGCTATTGAGTAGTGGAGCGCCACTGCTGTTAGTGTTGGACTTTGATTTGCTCAAGTCAATGGGCTGGTCATTGGTCTCGTAAAATGGGTAGCGATTGACGGGCTCGGCTGGTTTGGTCTGGGGGGAGGAATTAAACACGGGCTTGTCGATCATGCTGTTGCTGATCTTGTACAGCATGGACAGAGGGTCTGCAGCCGAGCTAACCGGCTTCGAGGCTTTACCCAGGTGTGTGTTCATGATTGACTGGAGTGCGCTGAGAGGGTTGATGAAAGGCCTCTCTGGCGAGTGGTCGGTGATGATGCTCAGGCTGTTGCCGTTAGTGACCGGGGACTGGCGTGACTCTGAGCCGTTTCTGGAGTGGTTGTTGTGGCCATCCACCAGCCTCTCTTTGGGCTCCTTCTTGCAGACAGGTTCTGAATCCACGCTTCCGGGGCTGCTGTTCCTGACAGTGGGTGGCCTGCCCACGGAGAGGTCGTTCGGAGAGCCTAACTGCTCCCTTTGCTCCCTCAGGGCCGGGGAGGGGGACTTGATCGAAGACGGGGGTCGGCAGCGCTCCAGGCTGACCAGCTTTTCCTCCTTCTCTTTCTTAACGGCGGTGGCTTTCCCTGTCACCTTCTCCACCAGCTCTTCCATGGCAGTAACATTGTTCCTAAGCGGGGGAGTTAGAGAGGGACTCCTGGGGGAGTGAATGACCGAGCTTGGGTCACTCATTAGGCCCCTGTGGCCGCTGTTGTACATTGGCTGTATCTGGATACTCTGCACTGTTGGAGGCAGCGCAGCGGTGGAGCTGTGCAAGGACCCGTGGAGCTGGTAGGCAGCATGAATGCTGGGGTAGCCACCCCACGTGGGTGTGCCAGTCTGGGCCTTGCTGATGGCACTGGACACGGTGTTCTCAAGGGACTTGAGGATGTCCAGTCCCCCTTTTGGCGCCTCCTCCAGGTCCTCCTCTCTGAGGTATTTATAGGAGGTGCCATCTGTCTCGGTTTTCTCCCCCGGGTCCTCCTTCTCCTCTTTTATCTTCTTTTCCCCCGGCTCACCGGCATCCATCTTTTCCTCCTCACACGCTTCCCTCTTCTCCTCGGAGCTAGAGGACAGGGCCGGAGACACGGGCTGGGACTTAATAGCGCAAGGGACAGGGAGTCTGGTGGTGGTAGGCGGCAGCGGTATCGATTGGATCTTCTCCTCTATGACGGGGTCAAACACCAGCTGTTTGCCCTTCTTGGAGGCAGAGTTGGTCACCTTGAGGAAGTGGCCCGTCACCATCATGTGGGCGGTGAGCTGCTGCAGCGTGTCATGGGAGCTCCCGCACTCCATGCACTTCAGAATCTGCGCCTTTCGAGCCTCAAACTGCCATGTGTAGCTAGCGCCGTTCTGGTAACCGTAGCGGTTGTTGGGTGTCACATAGGGGTTGGCCGTGGACTTTGAGTCTTTGCTAGAATCCACATGTGACATGTGATTACCCCCGGTGCTAGCATGGATCGAGTCTGGTGAGCACGGGGAGATAACGGCGTCTTGGAGAGCACGTCTTTTGGACGAAGGGTGCATCAGTTTGGTGGCTAGTGATGGCACTGGTTCTTTCAGAGGCACTTTCTGGTAATGCTTGGTCTTGATCATGTGGACACTGAGGTCCTGCAGAGACTCAAAGGAATGGCCGCAGTACATGCACTTCAGCACCTTCTGAGCATCCTCCTTGCCTTCCATCTCCATCAGGGAGCGCTTGCGGGGCTTGGACCAGCGCTTGCCCCGGTCCTCCTCCTTGTCCTTGTTGTCATCTCTGTAGTGGCCCGTCTCGTTCATATGGACCGTCAGTCCCACCAGAGTGTCGTAGGCGCCGCTGCAGTCCTTGCAGCGGAACTTGCTCGCGCCGGTGAAGACTGAGCCGTACAGCTTGTTGTTCTGGCGGTAGAGCTGCACGGTGCTGAAGAGGCTGGGCTCCGGCAGCAGGTGGTAGGGTGTGTGCTGCAGTGTCTTGGCGAGGGCCGCCTGGTGCCAGTCGTAAGCTATTCCGCTTCCATTGCTGGCACCGCCACTGCTGCCGCTGCCACCGCCGCTTGCACTGTGGCTGCTAGCTGCGACACCGTTGGTACTCCCGCTCCCACCGTGGTTGCTGGAGCTCCTCCCGTTGTGGTGGCTGCTTGGCATGTTGCTCCCACTGACTTTACTCGTGGGTGTAACGGCGGTGGCAGAGGCAGCGGTGGCGGGCGCGGCGTTGGGCAGGTCGCTGTTGAGGGCGGCGGAAGATGCAGTCTTGGACTTCATGATGTCCATGGCGATGCTGGACCAGGAGGCATCAGAGATGAGGTTTGCATAGACGGCTTTCATTTGTGCCAGGCTATCCTGGAGAGATAGACCGTTGTTGGGGAGTGTGGGCAGAGTCGCTGCCTCGCTCTCCCTCTCCCTCTCTCTCTCTCTCTCCCTCTCCCTCTCCCTCTCCGGGTCATCCCGGGAGCAGGTGCTCTTAAAGTCTGTAAGCCTGTCACTGCTGTCGCTGAGCGGGGAGCCGTAGCCCGCGTCTGGGTTGGTGCCGTTGCTGAGGGGAGAGTCTCGGTAGCTCGGCGCCGGTCCGCCATCCACGTCTTCCTCTTCCTCGTTGCACAGGAACTCTGCATCCTGACCGTCCAATGAGAGGCCGTCGTCCTGCAGATGCTCTTCCTCATCATGTGGGGATGCCTTGACCTCATCCTCGGGTGCATAGGCTGGAGAGTGAGAGAGAGAGAGAGAGAGAGAGAGAGAGAGAGAGAGAGAGAGAGAGTAGGGCAGACAGATTTCCTCTTTTGGTGTTCAGTGAAATACAGCGATGTGTGATATAAAACGACGCAGACAAAGGCACTGACGAGAAGCTAGATTAAAGCGGCAAAGGAGCACATGATCAAAAGATCA
>OOFB01018782.1:12140-19640 GCA_900323305.1 Trachyrincus murrayi
CGAGTGTGAGCAGAGGACCATTAACTTGAGACAAAACCTTTTTACCAGCGGTTTGTGAAAGCCTTCCCTGAAATGTACCAGGAGAAAGCTCTGAGAAGCGCTGTGCCTCACGGCCGCCTGCTCGACTCTTTGTAACTTCATACATTTATGTGATGTGTATTCTGAAAAGTAGCAATACTAGTTCAGGGGCGAAGTAGAGTGATCAACACTTGAGGGAAACTAGTGTCTTATCGCCAGGGGTGTGCTTGGGGTTTGCAAGCTTCAAAAAAACTAAACAGAATGTGTTTTTCTGCTAAAGTTGATAATGGGCTCGGGTGCACAGCCAATGACGCCGCTTCAAAAAGCCTCCCATTTAAAACGCTCTGCTAACAGGACCCTCCAACAGCTAGACCGCTTCAAACGACAGCCAAACAAGATCCACATTGTTCAATGGCATGCCCAAAGTGGCCCTAACCCCAGCCAGGGACCATAAACAACTCCTAATTGGTTTAATTATCATATAATTTCAAAAATATGTTTTAATATAAGGCTTATCCTTATATTTACCCAAGGCGAAGGGGAAATAAGACTTTGGCCTTGTAACAATGTCAATATGCTCATTATGTTAACATTTAAAAGAAGGGTGTGTGTGTGTATGTGTATGTGTGCGCATCTATGTGTATACAATGTGATGAGTGACAGAGGGATTACACAAATCACAAAATAAACATTGACAGCAGTGCTCGGGGTAACTAAGAAAGATTAAACCTGCATTAGTTTTGTTCAAAATTATTTGAAATTATGAATAACATGAATAATATGAATAAAACTCACCCAATCATGACTCAATCAACACATGTTGTAAATAATGCTGTGGTTATGCTGCAAAACAGGACAAACTGGGTTTACAGAGGAAACCTTCCACAATGTTTCCTTCCAGGATGGGACCGCAGCAGAGAGAGAGTGAGAGAGAGAGAGAGAAAGAGAGAGAGAGAGAGAGAGAGATGAGGTAGAACAGTGTTCTCCCCCGAAAAACCTCCAAATTGCTAAAACAGATCAGAAAGGTAAATAAACTTCTGAACCCAGGGGAAACCCTAATCAATACTCTCTCTGTCTCTCTCTCTCTTCATCCCCTAAAAACAGAGTGCACTGTTTCCCATACTGGAAGATAACACCACCTTCACACCTCCCTCGTGTAACTAGCACGCTAGCGAGCCTGAGAAAGTGCGGTACCACAAGTACCACGCGCAAGAACGCTTGCCGTGTTTATACTTTGTTGCATTTCCAAAAATGAAAAAAATAAAAACACTGCAAGCATGCAAATGAGATGAGCAAAAAACCCAAACCTAGCCACTGTGCCCGCTCTGGGCCCGCTCTGGGCCCGCTCTTGTCTAATGACCTGGTAGCTGTGGTCACAATCAGCACATTTATTACAGCAACACTACATGAGATTAACCAATAGGACCGCAGCCATTAGACTATAGTCGGCGGTGAAGAGAGGGGGCCCCGTGTTGAGAGGGGCCAAAAAACAAAACAAAAAACAACCATAACACAATAGAAACTGAAATAATGAATGGTGAATGTTGTGAAATACCTTTATCCTACTGTTACGTGCTATAGTATAGTATTTAAAAATGGCATTTATTTATGCATAAATAAACTGAATAATACAATTCTTAAAATCTGCATTTGCATTTATTTCACAATTGATAAATGTATATATATATTTTTTTTTTTTTTAAAGTTAATACATTTATTTTTATTAATTCAATTCCCAACACAAAGAAAATAATCGAATAAGGATCATTCTCAAACCACAAAAAATATTGATGTTCAACAGAAAACATACTGTCATTTATAATGAGTCATAACAACAGAAATATTGCAAAATGAATAATTATGTTAAAGTATTTTGTTTTTAAATTAACTGAAGCTGGAGTGTTTGTGAGTGTTTGGGTGCAAGTTACAATACACTTCAAATAAATACAAACCTTCTATTTGAAGGTTCTGTTTTGAGTGTAGATGACATAGTGAATGCTAGCTTTTATATGTAGGGTCAATTCAGAATTTCAATCCATACATCCCTAGTTCCGGTATAGCAGCCGGAAAACATACAACAAAGTTGCCTAAAACAAAGTAAAAAAAACAGAATAAGGAAACAATAGCTACATATTAGAATATTGCAGACCCTGCTTTATGGTTGCATCACCACAATTCAGAGGCTGCAAAATGTATATCAAATTCAGAGGAAACATTGAAACTCTACAGTCACTACAAGCTTTGTCAAGGCAGGGAAAACAGCCTTGTTGCAATTGCAAGCAACTACAAAAAAGAAAAAGAAAAGCGAGGGCTAAATTGCCCTCAGTCATCAGATCCCTATTAGGGTGAATGTTTGCGGTATGATTGGCGACGACGCCAGAACCGCTTTTTAAATGGTCGGGGAAGATGAAGGGGCCAATAAGGGGACGAGGCATCAGGTCTGTTCCAAGTCTAAATCTGACTGTCAACAATGTCAGCCTGGGATACGGGCCCTCCAGGATGACACGCACGCCGCACGCCATGCCGCGCGCTGGGAAAACAGAGCGGCGGTAGCAACCCGATAGCGTTTACATCGCCAGCGCTAGGGCTTACAATAGATCCAGACATTTTTCCCTGCTTTCCCTCTAAATAGGGCGAGAGACGGGGAGAACAAGAGAGAGAGAGAGAGAGAGCCGTCTTGTTGTTTTGGTGTGCATGCAACCTGAGAAATAAAGAGAGAGATGGTTATTTTCAATTCTGCAATTATGTGATTCTGTGTGTATGTTTATGGGGCAGAACGTAGTTGAATCAGACTAGGAAAAGGACTAGGAGTCCACCCGGACTCTCAAACCCACACATGCATTATGATGATGCCAGCTTTTGCTTGGAAGCAACGTAGCAACGTCCTTCCTGCCTCGGTGCGAGCGGAGTTTGGAAAACGTTTCACTTTCGACCGCGGACCTCAGGATCGCGTAATATTGGAAATTAGTTCAGTCACTCATTAAAAGACAGAAAGTAAGATGAATGGTAGAGAGTGAGAGAGAGAGAGAGAGAGTGTTGCTACGAAAACAGAGATGAATAGCATTGGACTAATAAACAAAGAGAGAGAGAGAGAGAGAGTGATGGAAATAGAGTGACAAAAAAAATAACCAAGGAAGAAAGAAAGCAAGAGAGAGAGGAAGAGACAGAAAATGGAGGGAATTAAAAGGGGGTTTTGGTTGACGTGAGCCAAGTGACAGGCACTGGGACGCGGATGTGAAAACATAATGGGCCCGGGCTCTGAAGCGGGCCTCCTCAAGTGAAAAGCCTGTGGAACAGCCTCCCGTGATGGATGGAGCGCCGCGCTCGTCGAGCCCTGACAGTTTCTGGGAAGGCGCTGGGGTCGTCTCCAAGTCCTGATAAAGTAATAAGTGGAGCTCCACTGAGAGCCTCCCTGTCCCCCCCCGCACCCCCTGCCCCAACCCCCCAGCCGGCCGCGAGGTGACCGACAAGCTTTATCCTGTGGTGTATTTTACCAGCCAGAAGTCCATTATCCACGCCTCTGAACAACCATGACGGTTACCCCAGCTTAGGAATCCGATGTGCCTTTTTTCTTTTTCGTTCTTCTTAAAAGCCTGTGATAATAGATAACTGCTTGCAAAGACAGTGTGAACTGTGCCAAGAGAATTACCCAGACAGCACTGCAAATCTGCATGTGAGCCAGCGGGCTCCGATCGGGGGAAGTCGGGGGCTCCACCTCTCGGTCCACCGACTGGTAGCTCCGTCTTCAGCTTCGATGTTCTCACAGACATCAGACATCCCGTCCGACCTGCGCCAAGGAACCATCCGGGCCCCGTACAGGAGAATGTCTTCAATCTGCATTTTAATTGGTACCATCTACGGGTGACATCACCGGCGTGACGGGGGAGGTGACGGGGGAGGTGATGGGGACCAGATGGAGAGGATAGGCAGTGACAAGCCATTTTGGAGTCTCTAATCTCTTCACCTCACATTCATCTTTTCTCCCTGTCTCTTCCCCGCTCAACCCAGCAGTCAGACAGATAAGCGAGACAGAGAGGAAAAGCAGGGGGGGGGGGTGAGGGGTTGTCTACCTCCTCAGTCATTGCCATCGAAGAGTTGTTGTTTTTTTATTGTTGTTTGTGTTCGATGAGATTGTGCTCGGCCCAAATCAATGGGCTTTCACTCCACTGCACCTCGGCCATCCTTCAGACTGTCTGATTGATCGTATGGGATCAGTTATCCTTCCACATAATAAATAGATCGACTCGGGCTGCTGCAAATTGCCTCCTGACTTCGGTTAAGCGTCCCTGTGGTGGATGACTCTGTTCGGGCCTCTACTTTTAATTACTCCTCCCCTCCCCCTCCCCCATACTCCCCCTCCCCCATACTCCCCTCTATCTACCACCAACCACTGCCAACATTTCCCAAAAACCGGCACAGCCGACACACTTCCTGATCAGAAGGTGTCGTCTTCAGGAAGGTCAAAGCTCTTGGACCTTTTATGCACACACATACACACACATGCATGCATACACGTACTCACACACACACACACACACACACACATTGATCGTCTGGGCTGGTGTCCATTTCAGATTCCTGTTAGGATCCATGCAGCACATTGACTTCACCATTTCGTCTGATTAGATGATTTGGAGGAACATTTCTGCAGCCCGATGGGCCTAATCTAGGAGACTTGACTGTACCAGAGGAAGGGATTTAGGGAGAAGTACTGGGAGCACAGATGGATTCTGGGGCAGGAGGATGGGGGTCAAGATGGTAGGCAGGCATTACTAATTGATGTGGGGGGGGGGGAGAGCTCCGAAGGGTCTCAGACACAGAGGCCTGTGTGCCTTGCTGACTTGGATTAGTGGATTTGTGGTGTATACAAAGAAGTTGAAGATGTTCTGCTCAATGATTTTCAAACCTGGGGGATAATGTGCAGATGCAGCGGCCGTCCGTGTCTGTGACACAGAATCACAACCTGGAACTGCTTCTAAACACACAGTCCCCACCGCAGAAGTGGATCCAGTCACAGAAACAGGGGAATACTGTCCAGGCATTCTTCCTCCCTCTGTGTCAACAGTGACACACCTCTACACTGGCTCTGGCATTCCTTCATACTTCTACACGCACACGTGTGCACACACACACACACACACACACACACACAGGCCTATCTATGCTACAATAGAAAGCCAGCAGGCTCATAATCCAGACTGCGTTTATTCATAGTGCAGTCAGTCTGTTATCCAGGCCCTTCTTCCTCTCTCTCTCTCTCTCACTCTTTCGAACTTCCTCCCTGTACTTCTCCGTCTCCCTCTCTTCTGGGGGATAAAGCAGCAACTGAAGAAGTAGCCCACCCTAGGGGTTGAAAGCTTGTATCCCAGCCAGCCCTGAAAGCTGTTTTCACTCCAAACATTGTCAGCGTGCCCAAACATGTCAGAGGAAGTTATTTGTAACAAGGGGGATAGCGAACTATCCTTTAGATCTGTCATCGGGCGCAGGGGGGAAAGATCGCTGCTCACTGGCCACACACCTCCGCCGGCCAATCAGGCGGCAGGAGGGGAAAATAAAACAAATAGGAGGTGCCCTGCTCCCTGAATGGACGGCTCACATTGGTGGTTTCATCGTACTTCCACATCGCAGGCCCCATGCAGAGACAGCGACCTGTCTGCTAAGAAAAGCCTTTCCCCAGGATGTGTTCCTTGGCACCTCTCTGTTTTATGATCTGTGATATTCATTTATTCAACAATAGCAGCCATTAGCTATTGCTAGCTATTGCTAACAATAATTTAGCAATAGCTAAAACACTCCATGTGCAATACAGTGAGGAATATACGAACCGCCTGTACTCCCCGCACCACAGCCTAAAGTCTGTGTATTCTGTGTTGCTTGTGATAGAGCAACATGTACTGACTGAGTCAGCGTTAGCATAGCTATAGCCTTCAGAGCGGGAAAACAAACTTCATTAAAAGATCAGAGGCATGTGAGCCGACAATGGGCCATCAATCAAAAGCAGCAACGGTTGCCATGACGTGTGCGCGGTGGTTGGCGGCTGTGTTGGAAGAGCATCAGAGACAGTGAATTAAGGCCACTCCAGAACGCTTCAGTTCCCTCACCTCTCCCACTCCCACGTCTGGAATGTCACAGTTGTTTGGTGCAAGAAAAGTAAAGAAAAACAACCCCGAACAATAAAGATCACAGTGGCCGGGTGATGAGAACTTCAATGATCATTCCACATTATTACATAAAAAGGACCAACAACAACAACAACAACAGGCTCACGCACAAGGCTGGACGCGCAGGCACAGAAACACACACCAGTACACAGCACAGTACAAACATGTGGCAAATACACACCCGCACAGATGTAGACACGCAACATGTACAGATCCCCCCCGCCCCCCCCCCCGCCCGCTATCCACCCACCAACCCACTCGCAAATCTAAATCCGTAGAACAGAAAGAAAAAAAAAGCAAGGCGGCAGGCACGACCACGCCGGCAAGCTGTGCCCAATCAATTGTAACCATTATTCAACATATGTGGCTAATTTGTCCCCAGCAATTCCCATCATGGTTGGGTGATGGTCTAGCGAGAGAGATAGAACAAAGCCGGGCGGTTGCAAAACAAGCCCTGGCGTCGACCAGCACCGCCGCAAACACACGGGATAAATGTCACCACGCTGACCAATCAGCCCTCACTGCCGCTCCCATCCACACATGCTGATGAACGGGACGTTGACTGATGATACTAGGCCTCTACGCTCCTCCACGCCTGCTACCAACAGCTTTGCCACTAACGAACCCAGACGAAAAAGGTTGAATTCCGCGATGGCCCCCGCTGTTGGGTTCCGGCGCCTGATTGGTCAGCGAAATGAGGCCAGGTCGACGTCCAGGGAGCGTGTGTCCCGGGAGCGCACCAGGAGAAGAGTGACTTGCCTATTCCACGCATAATTGTCAATTCAAGCAGATCGCAGGCTGATCTAGACGCACACACACACACACACACACATACATACACCACACATACACACACAGACACGGGGCCTGTGGGTAATAGTGGCTGCATGGGTGTAAGAGGGGCGCCACTGTGGTCGGACTGGGCTGTCTGGGAGCATAAAGTGGCCTTCTCACGGTTCCTCCTCATGCCTGGGTGGTCCACATTGGGTGTGTGTGTGTGTGTGTGTATGTTACAGAGAGAGCGAGGGAGAGAGAGTGTGTGTGTGCATGGACAGTGGACTAGAAATGTAAAAATGAGAGATATATATGTGCGAGGGTGTGTATGTGTGTGTGGTAGAGACGGGTGGCAAGTCTTCCTGGGCAATGGCCACACATGGAGTACCACTGACCCCACTGACCATCCTCAACACACACACACACACACACACCCATGCTTCCCCATCTTGGTATAATAAATATTTTGATTGAGATGGAAAGGCCGCAGGGCTTCTCTCTCTCTCTCTTTCTACATCTCTCTCTCTGTCCCTATCTTTCTATCTCT
>OOFB01018792.1:0-11032 GCA_900323305.1 Trachyrincus murrayi
CATGTTTTGTGTGTGTGTGTGTGTGTGTGTGTGTGTGTGTGTGTCTATGTGACCGAAGGAATGATACTCCATCAAATGTGGTGGAAAGGTTAAGCCCAAATCATAAGATCATTCAGTGTGGAGTGGGGGGGGGGGGGGGGGGGGGGGGGGGGGGGGGGGGGGGGGGGGTCAAAGCCCAGGTTTTTTCCCTCATTTAAAAAACACGTCTCTAGCGCTATCTGTACAACATTCAACAACACATTTCTCTTGGATTTTTTTGTCTGTTTTCTCCATAATGCAAAACAAAAATAAAAACAACAAGTATCATTATAAAGAGGATCACTTTTTCCCATCTCAACGGCATTGAATGAATACCACATCAAACTGAAATAAAAGTCTAATAAAGGCCTCAATACAAGATAGAACGGGCCACCTTCAAGTGGTAGGAGAGAGAGAGAGAGAGAGAGAGAGAGAGCAATACTTAACAGAGCTAGGGGTGGAGCATTAGAGAGAGAGAGAGAGAGAGAGAGCAATACTTAACAGAGCTAGGGGTGGAGCATTAGAGAGAGAGAGAGAGAGAGAGTAGCAAGCATGTTGACGGATGTCTAAAATTAAATTAAGAACAAAACCAAACAGTTGGTCGACGAATGTGCATTTCCTAAGTGTTAAACATTTTAGAGTCGCTATGGACGTGTTTTGGCACCTCGTGAAATGAAATAAAATATTCAAATTTTCACTTTAGACTTTGGTTGTTGTTTTTTACTCCAAAGGTTAGTAATTTAACTCGTCAAAGGGTTTTCCAAACCCTTGTTTTATGAATGCCTAGCTATGCTAATGGCGATTAAGACCTAGTGGTCCGGTTTAAAGGCCAAACAGCCTGATTGGTGAAGAATAGAGAGGAACAACATGATGGGGAAGCAGGAGAGGGAGAGAGAGAGAGAGAGAGAGAGAGAGAGAGAGAGAGAGAGAGAGAGAGCATCAAAGAGTGTGTAAAAGATAGAGAGATCAAAGAGTGTGTAAAAGATAGTGTGTAAAAGATAGAGAGAGATCAAAGAGTGTGTAAAAGATATAGGCTAAGTGCTTTTGGTGAGCGTTTACAATATACACCAGGAAGTGTTTTGAGACAGAAGGCACAGCGGCGTAGACAGCAGTCGTGAAGCAGACATCACTCACACGTCTCACCGAGAAACTAAACTCAACATAAGGTGCTCTAACCGAAGAAAAAAAAGACAAGAGTTAATAATGCACATTTGAAGAAAAAAAACAGATATACGTAAGGCGGCGGTCACATCCTCGGCTACCACTTCAGAACAAATAGGCTGGGAAGTTAGCGAGTCTCACTCGTAAGTATGGATTACGATGTCCACTAAAACACCGGGAACATGCCTTTGAGCCTTGATGACGCCCACGTGCTTTTTACGCATGTTGAGATATCGAACGGCAGTATATTTAAAAGGGTGATTATTGACATTAATAGTGCATTGTCATTAAGATTTCAATTTCTATGAAAAGAAAAACTACTATTTTTAAATGTATGCATACGACGATTTGAGCTTTATCGGTTGATTAACTGTGAGTTGATTAACCTGGTGGTTGATGAGGGTGAAACCACAGCATTTCACTGCTAGCCACAACAGGAAGTGACTATTTTCAAAATAAAAGTTTGGTCTATCGATAAAGAAAACAACAATGAAAACAGAAGAACAATCTACTTTGGGAACTTAAAACTTTGCACAGTGCTCTGTATCGACATTCCGACTAGTCTTAGCTCAAACAAACATAATAATCAATAATAACTATATCATAACCTCTTTTTGTAAGCATCTGGAAATAAAAAATAAACCATACAAATTATTTTTCTGCGTTTTTTTCATCTTTGCTTTCTTTTTCTTGTTTTTACAAAAGCTACACATATTCTACTGGGATGTCTATGATTTCTGTTAGTGTTTTTAATGATGTCACTCCTACCATTGTCTTTTTCTTTTCAAATAGGTGGGGGAATCTACTCGTCTAGAATATACCAAGAGTACGTTTAGTTCGTCCGTTTGAGTCCTGCACGGGGACGTAGATGCACACTCCCAGTCCGTCTTCTTCCTTGTGTCAAAGTTTCCGTCTCTAAACCACGGGTGTCCATCAATCGTGATCGTAAACGTCATTCCAGCGACATCCTTCACCCGCTGTTGCATTCTTCGTTTCGCAGGGTTTTTGTTTTTCATTTCATGTAGGAATCTTTGAGAACCTCAGCTGCGATGGAAAGCAAACTGCAAACACGGCGTATACACGTAATAACGTAGCTCCCGTCGCAGGTAGGCGCCGCTACGCTCACAACGTTTGTCGCTCTCGGCGTCTCTGTAAGTCGCAATAACTGCTCTAAAAGTTTCACTATTCACAACACTCCAAGAACCATTTCCGTCCAATATACTTATATCTTTTAAAACTGTATATTCAGATAAAACATCCAAACCAGAGCGTGGAGCATTCTAGAATGTCCCTGGACGTTGTACGAGAACAAACCACTATGACTAGCCAACTACAGGAAGACCTACACATACTCGTCCGGCTACGCACTTTGTGTAAAAACTTCTAGGAACAAACACAGGGTTTACAGTACGGGCGCGTCTGAACCAGGAGGCCGCCGTCCGTATGGCCGTCTCTTTCATGCGGAGAGAATACTGAACAGTAAAGCTGAGGTTGGCCTTTTCAAAAGTCACTCGACAAAACATTCCTTAAGGTTTCTTGTTTCTGTTTTTTTTACCACAGGGTTTACGTCCTACCGATGTTAGGACCAATCGTTTGGTCCGTTACAACAGAACAGCGGTTAACTGTCCAATCGAGAGGGGCGTGCGTCTTCACGCCTGACTGTGTCACATGACACATTTAACAGTACAGCAGTCGACGGTGATAATGAATAATTTATAATAATAACATCAATCATTAAGTGTTTGAAATGCTCGTACTACATGTAAGGGTTGTAGCACAATCAAGCACCATGTTGGTCACAGACGCCTTCCTTCACATGAGAGGGAAGTCTCAAATGTCCTGAACTTGAGAACAGCGTTTCAACAGTTGGTTACATGTGGGAGAGGACAACACTGTCATAACACAAGTCAATATTTGATGGGGAACTAAACAAAATATTTAGCAGGGCCTTGACCTCCTCTTCCTAAAAAGGTTGTGAGTATGAATCCTCAGTCAGCACTACTTTCCCCCTTCCACTTCTCATCGCGCTTTTACAGTTCCGCCATTTTTTTTTCTTCTTCACTCTTCCGTTGAAAAAACCTTCAACACCTCCCACTTCTCCACCTGACGCCAGACTCAGTCCGCCATCACCCCACCCTCCTCCCTCATCAAGTGGTCGAATCCCAGCGACGGGGACCCTACCTCCTCCGGAGACCCTACCTCCTCCGGAGACCCCCCCACGCTGCTGTCCTCCTCCGGCGGCTCCTGCTCACCCTCCTCCACTTCCTCCTCCTCATCCTCATCCTCATGGCCCTTCATGTTCTCCTCCAGCTCCATTGAGGTGCGGTGGAGCTTCCCGGACACGGAGGCCAGGCCAGGACCCTGCTGGTAGACAGCTCCGCCGAGCGGCTCCACCCCGGCCTCTGAGAGCCCGTTGTGGGTCTGGTTCATGCTGAGGAGGCCCTGGTCCTCGCTGGCCTGGCTGGCGTACCTCCATATGGCCATGGGGTCTGGGGTGATACGCTGCGGGCGCTTGGCCGGGCCGTCGTGGTCCCCCGGCGGGCCGGAGGAGCCTCTTTTGCGCCGGGACTTACTGGTGTGGTTGACCTGCAGGTGCATGGCCATCAGCTCCACCGAGGAGGTGCGGAAGGGGCAGAACACACACTGGTTCAGGGTGTCCGCCGCTGCTCCCACGACACCACCCGCTACTCCCTCCTCCAACCCTGCACCTCCGTCCTCCTCTGCTCCTTCTGGACCTGGGGAGGTACGCCGGGACAGATCCAGGGGTTCGAACCCGCCCTCGCCCTGTGTGGGTCTGGGAGGTCCTGCGCCCTCGCCCCCCTTGTCGCCGGTCCCGTTGGGCTGCTGCAGCATGCGGCTGGTGGTGAGGGGCTTGCGGCGGGACACCTTGGGAGTCTTGGCGGGCGGGGACTCCCTTATCCAGCCCCCTTCCAGCCCTCCCTGGTAGAGCGCCCCCATGACGCCTGACAGGTAGCGGTACTGCGCCTCCACGTCCACCTCCCGCAACGCGGCCAGGGCCTTCTGCTGGTCCCGCTGGTCCGGCATCCCCAAGAGCCAGGGCTGCTGCTGGGGGTGGTGGGGGTGTTGCCTGGAGGACAGGGTGTCCGCGAGGGCCCGGGGCCCCTGGCTGTGTCCGGCCCCCTGGTGGCCCTGGTGGCCCTGGGACCGGCCCTGCTTGCCCGGGCTGTCCCTGCGAGGCGTCGCCCCAGAGGAAGCCATGGTGTTGATGATGGTGGGGGAGTTGTTGGAGGAGGCCGAGGAGGAGGTGCAGGAGGAAGAGGAGGTGGAGAGGGCGTTTCGCTGCTCGCGGTGATGTCTCTGGAGGTGATACTTGAGGGAGCCGGACTGGGTGCCGGCGTAGTCACAGTGGGGGCACTTGTACGGTCTCTCACCTGGGGGGAGAGAGGGGGACAGAGAGACACGGGCGTGAAACTGAGGAAGCCAACAGTGACTCCCTTACGGCTACGTGTTGCGGTCAGGGTTAGTTGGAAGGATTAGTTAGAGTTACGGTGTTACATGAAAGGGTTAGTGTAAGTGTATTGGTTAGGGTGAGATGAAAGGGTTAGGGGTTACATGAAAGGGTTAGTAAGGGTCAGACGAAATGGTTAGTAAGGGTCAGATGAAAGGGTTAGTAAGGGTCAGACGAAATGGTTAGTAAGGGTCAGATGAAAGGGTTAGTAAGGGTCAGACGAAATGGTTAGTAAGGGTTAGATGATGGAGTTAAGATAAGAGGTTTGGGTTTAGATGACATGGTTAGGATTAGTAGGAGTTAGGGTTAGATTCTACTGGGCTCATTCTGCTCATTATGGTTTCAAGGCCTGCAGCTCCACGTTTCCGCCAGTAGATGGCAGTATTTTACAGAGTATAGGCACAGATTGGCCAGATAAACCGGGAGCATTTTTCAGCTATATGAAGAGGAGATAACGTGTTGCATATGAAAAGAAAACCGTGATTTTTATCGGTGAAAACAACATCGTAACTTTATTATACAAATAACACACGGTTCATAACGCAGGGATATCCACTCCAATCTGTCCACTAAAGTCAACACCTATATTGGAAAACAAACAAGATGGATTCTTGAAGGCCTTCGATTGTATTCATAATTTCAAGTGTACAACTGTGCCAAGGGAGTAATGTTTCAGTTAAATAAAGCTCTACTCAAATTTCATTTTTTTTCCTCCCCCTTCTTCTTCCAAAGTGAACACGTGGTCGTCCCTTGACAGATTGAAGAGATAGCTCATGGGAAACGCGTACTGTATGCTACGACGCACAATAGCGTGACTGTGTAGCGGCAGGTGCTGCGGCCTATAGCTAACCGCTAACCGCTTGTGATGCTCACACACTGAATAGCTTTCATTGAACGCCTCCTGGGAAGCGCTGCGGTAGGCTACATCTGGCGCTAAGATATGCTATGCTAGCATTCATCCTACATGTGTTGGGTTTTTCTAAATGAATGGCGAAATAAAAGCCATCTTTTGAAAATGTTTGATTGATGAAAAGTGATCCTTTCATCAGATTCATCCTTTGTTGTTCAGAGATATTAAGTGTGAAGACAGAGCATTCCCCAGAGTCTGAATGTGTAGGAACTAGATATGCAGGTATCAGCTATCTGTATCAGAGGACACACCCAAACCTCAACATCTGATACCTCGACCTGTATTAAAATGTTACTTCAACAGAAGGTAAGGCATTGGCCATAAAAATCGGTGATGCATTGCGTTGAGTGCAATCCACAACGCTCGTCTTTTCTAAATGACTCAAGAGACACGCTTTTAGCGCTACGCTCACGACGCCCTTCTTCTGGCAAAAGTCTGTGTGGCAATATTAAATAGTCAAATTGGAGTGCTGTCCTAGTCTTTCTTTTTGATTATTACTACATTAAAGATCCAGCACCTTCTTCAAGGTCTTATCGTGAGTTGAGCACCTTGTGTCATATTCTGCAGGGATCCTTTCCATAATGGTGTCAGACACTAACACTCTGTCAGTGGCAAAAACAAGCACTTTAAGACTTTTAGAGGACGTACATTGACGGGGCGCTGTTGCCCCAAAGGGTTACAATCCAGATGTTTCGCTGCTGACGGTTGAAGCACTTTCGCTCAATACTGGACCAATTTCAATAATTGTTGTCCGCAATCGTCCCTTTGTCCCAAAATGATGGGAAAATAGTGTCCAGGTTGAAAAATCCTGAAGTTATCCTTTAACTTAGAATAGTGACGATAGCTTAGCAAAGCTAAAATTGCTTAGCATAGTGAGGATAGGTTAGCATGGCGACCACGGCTTAACAAAACGATAAAATAACGACGTAACTTAGCCTAGCGATAGCTTAGCAAAGAGACCATAGCTTAGCGTGCGTTAGCATAGGGACCACATCTTAGCGAAACTCCTGTCCCCGTTTGCAAAGCAAGCTGAAAACAACAAGGCTGGCGTCTGGGACTGGAAGTCTGGTGTGGTGTCGCCTGTGGGCCTCACCCGTATGAACCCTCAGGTGAACTTTGAGATGGTGTGAGGATCTGAAGGCTTTACCGCAGTAGGGGCAGTCCTTTACCCCCGAGCCCCGCACACGCTCCCTGGACGCAGAGCTGCCACCGCTCGCCACGGGGGAGACTGCCGGCAGGTCGTTCTCACCTGCTGGGGGGGGGGGACAGGGATGTTACACATACATAACAGACCTCACTGTATGTACAGCAGTGTAAACTGTACTGTAAAAAAACTAATGTTCTACATTTAGTCATGACTTAGAGTGAGATACAGGTCATTAAGGAGCAGGTAGGGGTTAGAGGTCATTAAGGTTAGGGGTCATCTTGCTCAGGGATGCATACAGGTTAGACTGCAGAGACAGGGAATCAAACTCAGAACCGTTCAGCTGGGAGTCCAACACAGTAGCCACTACTACACTATCCTAATCCTACACAATCACCTAACCATCTCATAACATGGCCATAACCATTAGCAACAGTAGCAGGAGAACCAGGGCTGGGTTTCTACCGTGGAGGCTTGAGACGGCCGTGTGGAATCCTCCGGCTGATCCTGCCTGTCGAGCTCCGGCACCGGGCGGTTTGGATCGACCTCCACCTCCTCCTCCTCCTCCTCCACCACTACGTCCTCTCCCACTTCCACTGCCCTCCTCTCCACCTCCCCCGCCTCCTCCTCCTTTCTGGGGTCTCTGGACGTGAACGCGGGCGTGGACCACCACCTGCTGCAGGCTCCTGAAGAGCTTCCCACAGTCTGGGCACTCCCAGGGTCCCCCGCCACCACTACCACCACCGGCCCCCGTGGAGGACACAGTCTCCTGCCTGGGGTCCAGTCCTCCCAGGTAGGCCCTGACCTGGTCGGCCTCCCCGATCACAGAGCTCCGACTCGGGGCTCGCTGGCTCTGCTGCTGGCTCCTCTGGTTCTGTTGGTTCTGCTGGGCCTGCTGGGCCGCCAGCAGGCTGCGAGCCACCAGCTGCCACATGGCCACCTGGTCGCTGCCGTCAGACGCTGCTGCTGCTGCTGTCGTTTCCATGGTGACGCCACCGGCGCCGGGTCGACTTCCCGGGTCGCTGATGCCACCCATCTCGGCCACCTGCGCCACGGCCTGCAGCCGCTCCATGCAGCTGGCCCCGCCCCCGTCCATCGGCAGCCCCAGGTACCCCAGGATGGCGGACTTGCCAGAGCCCGGGACCACCCCTCGATCTCCGTGGTCCCGCTCCGACCTGCCTCTCGCCCCCCGTCCTCCGCCCCCTGCCCCCCTGCGCTGGGCCAGCAGCAGGCTGGAGTAAAGGGCGTTGAGGGACTGGCCACTCATGGTGCCCGAGGCGGGCCGGTCGACCCCCGCGCCCACGGCCACACCGAGGCCCCCGAGGCCCGCCTTCAGGCCCAGCTTGTTGAGGTGCACCTTCATGTGGTTCTTGAGGAACCAGGGTTCCTTGAAGCCACGGCCGCAGACCTGGCACTTGTGGTCCAGGGAGTCCTTGTGCTTGCGCATGTGGCCCTTCAGGAACCACGACTGGGTGAAGCGCTGTCCGCACGTGTCGCAGCGGAACGCCGGCAGGGCGGGCGTGGCTGGCGCCGCCGTAGCGGCCGCTGGCACAGCCGTCGACTGCGACACTACAGGGGTGGGCGTCGGTGTGGGGGTGGGCGTCGGGGTGGGTAAGGGTGTGTCGGGGGTGGCGATGACCGGCCTGGAGCTGTAGACGCCGGGGGACAGCGAGCGGCAGGGGCCCCGCAGCGGCGGGTGGTTCTCCTGCAGGTGCGCAGCCAGGTGGTCCTCCCGGCTGGCGGAGAAGGGGCACAGCGTGCACTTGTAAGGGTTGTGGAGGATGCGCACGTGGCGGGCCAGCTCGGACGCCGTGCGGAACTTGCCCTTGCAGGCGTGGCAGCGGAAGGAGCTGGCGGCGACCGCAGCGCTCGTGGCGGAGGAGGAGGAGTATGGCGAGGTGACGGGGTCCTCCGTCAGCGGGGGGGTCAGGGGTGTGATGTCGCCGCCCAGGAGGCAGCTCTTATCGTTCCGTAGGACCTCCGCGTCCTCGGGCTCCGCCTGGTCACGGAGGTGCTGGATGAGCGTAGAGGGGGGTGTCGGCGGCGGTGGCCGGTGGTCGTGGATCCCCTGGTGGTTCTGGGTCTGGTGGGCTTTGAGGGGCGCTGGCGGGGGGAGCCCGGCGCGGTACAGCAGTGTGGCCCGGCGCTCGCGGTCCAGGCTGTGGGCGCGCGCGTGGAGAGACAGGATGCTCTGGAAGCGGAACCTCTTCCCGCACACCAGGCACGGGAACCGGAGGGCGGGGCCCGACGAGGACGCGGCTCCGCCCACCGCGGGCATCACCCTGTTACTGGTCCCACTGGAGTCCTTCTGGAAGAGCTGGAGGTCCAGCTCATCGCTGCTGCAGCCCAGGCCTCCGCCGCCACCGCTCTGCCCCGAGGCTAGGGCTAGCTCCAGGGCACCGAAGCCCGGCAGCTGGGGGGCGACGGGCACGGAGCTCTCCTCCGGACCGGGGCTGCACCGCACCGCCTCCTGCGCGCCTCTTCCTCCTTCCCCCGGGAAGAGAGCCACGGCCGGGGTGGGAGACGACGGAGGAACCCCCTCCGGCTCCATCCCGTCCGCCGGCGGGTCTCCGTCGTCCTCGTCCTCGTCGTCTTCATCGTCGTTGTCGTGGTGACGAAGGAGGAGGTGGTCATCGGGGGGGAAGGAGGGGAAAGGGGAGAGGGGGAGGTAGTGGGCGGTGTCGGAGCCCAGCGGGGAGGCTCCGGGGGTGTGCAGGGGCAGGAGGAGCAGGGGGCTGGCGGGCAGGGAGAGGGGGCCTTGCTGGGGGGTGGTGGTGGTGGGGGAGGAGGGAGCGAGGGGACTGTGGTCCAGGGACGGCAGCGTGGACGGAGAGGGGGGCTGCTCACACGACAGGGCCAACACACACTCTGGAGGGGAATCCATTCTCTGGGAGAGAGAGAGAGAGAGACACAGACAGAGAGAGAGACAGAGAGAGAGAGAGACACAGACAGAGAGAGAGACAGAGAGAGAGAGAGACAGAGAGAGAGAGAGACACAGAGAGAAGAGAGAGAGACAGAGAGAGAGAGAGAGATCTTCCAGAAGAAGATGAGGAGGTACAGAGAGCTGTATTAGCATGTTGTGCATAATAATCTAGCTGCATGCTGACCTTGACCTAGTCTGAACACACACACACACGCATGCTCTGATCAACTCATCTGGCTGCAGGTGACTATACATACCGCATGTGTGTGTGTGAGTGTGTGTGTGTGTGTGTGTGTGTTTGTGTGTGTACCAGTGGTGTGTGTGTGTGCGTGTGTGTACCAGTGGTGTGTGTGTGTGTGTGTGTGTATACCAGCGGTGCGTGTGTGTATGTGTGTGTGTGTGTGTGTGTGTGTGTGTGTGTACGTGTATGTATGTATGTATGTATGTATGTATGTATGTATTGTGTGTGTGTGTGTGTGTGTGTGTGTGTGTGTACCAGCGGTGTGTGTGTTCCATTCTTGTCTGTCTGGACTGAGGGGAGAGGATCCAATCGTAGCCCTCTGCAAAAAGACAAAACAAAGACTTTAATCACCGCGGAAATGACAACATCAGTTCACACACACGTGTGCTAAAGCTAGCCTGGACTCTACTCTCTGGACTCTACTCTTAACACAATTCAATCAATTAAAAGTAAAAGCTTTTAAAGTATAATTTATGCCTGGCACTTATCTTTTAAAGAAGTATAATTCACGTTAAAGTCGTAGAGAAAACGGCGTTGTCAAAGTAATTAATTGACTCGATTAATCACAGTGTTAGTTATCAAACTCATTAATTACCATGACAACTAATTACTTCAAAAGATCACAACTAAAATGACTTACTGACCAGAGCGAGCTCTTTCAGCTCACCCTGGGTTTTTGTTACCTAAAATAGTCGACAAGAAACCCTTTCAATCTTACGCTTCCTTTCAAATCATTTACAGAAACTGTACTTTAAAATGGAGCGACTTCAAAGGGGGCTTCCATTTGAAGAGGAGCAACGTGGAATACATGTGAGTACATTCTGTACTTCACAATTGATTCCGTTGTTCCGAACTCTACTGCTGCCATGGAGCGTAAACTAGTACATAATCAGTTTGATCTCACGTGCACGTGCAGGTGTATACAGACCCAGAGGCAGGTGCACACCTGTTCCCTCACGTGCACGCTGCTACGTGCGCACGATTAAACACACTGCGTGTGTGTGTTTGTGTTAAGTGTGCATGTGTGCGCCCACATGGGTGTGTGTCGCAAAAAAATATTACTGGCAAAAATGAAACAAATTATTCGAGGCCTGAGTCTCTACAGCAGAGTGTACTGAGTCAATTCAACTTTATTTATATAGCCTATTATCACATTTGCAGTCTCA
>OOFB01018795.1:0-11711 GCA_900323305.1 Trachyrincus murrayi
GGGGGTACCGGCGGGGGAGGCCAGCCGTTGTCGTGACAACGGACTGGGGCTGAGAAAAAAAATAACAACACATATAGCTTTATTAACAGTTGGATAAAGAGAACATTTAAAATGAAATTCCTAGAATCAAGGTTTGTGAGGATCGTGTGGTCGGCATCTTGTACTCTTGCTAATGATTGTTGTGTTGTCTCACTTGTTAAGCACTTTTATTTGATTTCAATGAGTAAATAAATGAGTCTAAGATAAACACAGGTTATCTGATTCTGATTGGCTTAATTTGGTGCCAAGTGATGCCAAATACGGAATCACTTTGCACCAATTTAAACAGAAACCCATATGGTTTGGTTTGAATGTTTAACTCTAACGAGTTGGTTATGTAACGAGTAATAAAGCAATGACATCATTGCTCCAGGTAAGGTAAGAGAACGAGGCAGAGAGGGAGACTGCAATAGAGAGAGACAGAGACAGACAGAGCGAGAGAAAGAAACAGGGTCTTGGTCTACCTGGGGTCTGGTCTGGACCTCATGCTGGGCAGAGACTGTCTCTTCTTCACCACCTTCTCTTTGGCCAGACAACTCTTCTCCTTCTCATTCTCTCGCTCCTTGTCCCTCTTCTCCTTCTTGTTTTTATCCATCTGGAGGAGGAGAAGCATTCATCAGTCAAATGATGGTTCAGAAGATTCTGACTTTTAATTCTAGATTTTGTATTTTTTATCCTGAATGAATCCCGACACCTGCACCAAGATAAATTCCTTGTACTATTTATACTTCATCAATGTAAAACTTGTCATTATGATCAGAGATGTGTGACGTACCGGTGTGGAGCTGTGTCGGCGTGGAGCGATGTCCGGTGAGCTGGTGGTCACGCCCCAGCGCTCAGAGCAGCGGTGGAGCGCTAGCGGGCTGGCTGAGGCAGAACGCGGACACAGAGGGGATTCTGGGTAGGATGGAGACGAACGACGGCGTCACACAAGACAGGGTAGCGTAGGAGCAGTAGTTTGAAGTAGTAGTAGTTGTAGTAATTAGTAAGTAGCAGCAGTAAGTCGTAGTAGTAGTAGCAGTAGTGGTGGTGGAAGTAGCAGTCATAATTAGTAGTAGGTTAGTATTCCTTCTTCAAGTCGTCCATGTTTGTAGTTCTCTAAAATAGAGCCTGAAGTTAGTATTATTTATTCTTCAATCCATCCGTGTTGATCAGGTGACTCACGCGAGTCCTTCCCATTGGCCAGGATGCTGGCAGCGCTGCGACTGCGAGCGAGGAAGGCGAGGGTTGGGGTCATCAGTCGGTCCACCACACCGCTCTCCCACGGACTCAACGCCAGACTACGGTCTGCAGCAGAGGACAAATAACCTCACGTTAAACCAGCAAACTATTCAATCCTTAAAGTTTGCTTGGAGAAGACCACTGATCATGCATCAGCTTTTAAGATAGAGATTGATCTCTGTACGATAATCATGAGAACACACCAGCTTTAAACGACCCGATTACCACGTTGATAAGATCACTTTCAACTCCTTGATTATTCAGATTGTTTGGAAGACACCAAAAGTAGAAACCAGAAGTTACCAGAGGATAGGACAGAAGAGCAGAATATATCTCTGGCCTAGACGATAGGAGAGACGTTTCTATAGGGTTGGCTGACCAGAGACATTCATGTCCTGACCTGGCTGGACAGTTAGCAGGGTATGGTGAATACACCTGTGTGTGTGTGTGTGTGTGTGTGTGTGTGTGTGTGTGTGTGTGTGTGTGTGTGTGTGTGTGTGTTCTATGTTTGGTTGTGTAGACGTCTCATAATGTGTGGTAATTACAGAAGAAACATTCTGCTATCAACAGTAACTAAACAAACTGTTTCTGTCATGCAAGTCGTGTGTGGAATGAGAATGAGGGGCCCATTCCAGTGGACATCAAAGAGCAGGTATGAAATGTCAAACACCAAAACATGAAATCACCAAAAAGGCCCAAATAAAATAAACAATAAGACGGAACATTTGAATCATGACACAAGTTTGAGGTGGATAAAAAAAAAAAGTGCAATAAAATCACCAACAACGACGACCCACTAAATCTAATTTGGGAGATGAAAAGGAGCAGACGGTCGGTTTGGAAGGAGATCAACCAATCGGTTGATCTAACATCAAGCAGGATCATGATTGGGTGATCGAGGAGCAGGCGGGAACATGATTGGCTGGTCAAACACAGAGGAGCAGGCGGGAACATCCAGGGAGCGAATCAACGCAACGAAACTGAAATAATAATCACAGGAAGCGATGGAGGTGCTGGTGGTTGATTGGTTGGCAGGGAGAGGTGCTGGCAGTTGATTGGCTGACAGGGTGGGGAGGCGGGGTTTCCTTGGAGGTGGTCTTACTTCTGTTGGGGGAGATCCAGAGGGTGGCGGAGGACTTGGACAGACGCTTGTTGAGGACAGAGTCCGCGTGATTGGTCAGGTTTACCGCCGACACCGAGCACCCGCCTGGGGAACCGAGAGAACGCCGCACACACGGGGTCACACCGGGTCACTTCCTGTGGTGTCACGGTTAAACTCCCCCTCTCCCCCGCAGGGATACCCACACCCTCATGATGTACACATGCACATGGGGATGGTATACATATATGATGTATATAAGCACACTCACACAATGTATACAAGCACACACACGCTGTGTAGACATACAGGAGGATAGTATTCCAGTAATCGTATCCACTCACACACACACACAAAGCTTGTCTAGTAACTGCCAGGGTATCCTTGAGACATCGAGCGTGTATTGTGTATTAAAGCTTTAACTCAAAGGAAAACTCACCACCTTCAAAAAACAAAATACCATTCCAAAACATGTATTTAAAACATAGTAGGGAGAAATATTGAAAGACATTAGAACTGAATTGTAAACAATAATTTCAGAAGCATAAAAGTTACTGCTTGCGTCACTGGTGCCTGATATTCAAGACTTTTAAACGTTTTAATAAATGGTAAAACGTTGAATCTCAACATTGCCAGGAATATTGATTGCCAGTCCTGGATCTCTAACACTCTAATGACCCTCTATCACGTGCACACTCCTCACTCACGTGCACACTTCTCACTCACGTGCACACTCCTCACTCACGTGCACACTCCTCACATTACAAGCCATTTAAAAATCTTCCCTATAGTGACATCAATGGGAATGTCTACCCAGATGTATCTTGGTTAGATCAGCCTACCAGTCGGTACAGCAAGCAAACAGAAACATGTCTCTAATATAGAAATGTCTCCAACTGTAAATGTTAAATATCTTTGAAAAGAAATTGACATGAGCAGTACGAGGTTAAACAAATAAACAACCCAGCTGTTAGAGGGGAGTTAAGAGTTAAGGTAAAATAAAAAATTTTTAAAAACATAGAATATTCATTTTAAACAGGCAGCAACCTGTGACCTCAAAAACACCTGGTGTGTTAGGGTGCTTCTGTTTGTTTCGACAACAAATACACGTCATACGTGTGTATGACATATGACATATATTTAGTATGACGTGTATATATTTAGTATGACTTGTATATATTTAGCATGACATTACATGGATTTTGTATGTATGGCATACGCATGACGTACACATGACCTACGTATCTATAATGTATCTACAACGGATATATGGCGTATCTATGACATGGGTTATATATAAGACTTGTATATGATGTCATTGTGTATATGACGTATCTATGACATAAGCATAACGTAGGTATGATACATATGTCATGCATACGTTCTATGATGTAGCTATAACATAGGTATGATATATGTACAATGCATCTATGACATAACGTAGTTATGTTGTATGTACGATGCATCTATGACGTAAGTATGATGTAATGTGTTGTGTGTTCCACTCACTGTCCTTGTGGCTGTGGTTCTGGCCCAGTCCTCCAGCCCAGGACCATCTCTGCTGACGGATCTCAGCCCAGGTCTTCTTAACGGAGCGCTGGACGGCTGCCTCGTAGCGTTCCTGTAGCAGCATAGCATGTAGCATGTTATGGCGCCATTATTTAAAATCACCCACACAGTGATCTCATAAAAAAGGCTCTTGTGTTATGACATCATTAATTCACATGGCTCAACCCCTCAGCCTTTGTTATGACATCAACTATTGACCCATCACAGTCTATGTGATGACATCACAGCCTGTGTCACGACATCATAGTCTGTGTTGTGACATCCCAGTCTGTGTTGTGACATTGCAGTACCTAGTAATGACATCACAGTACCTAGTTATGACATCTCAGTACCTAGTTATGACATCACAGTCTGTGTTGTGACATCATAGTACCTAGTTATGACATCATAGTACCTAGTTATGACATGACAGTACCTTGTTGTGACATCACAGTACCTAGTTATGACATCACAGTACCTACATTTACATTTACATTTAGGGCATTTAGCAGACGCTTTTATCCAAAGCGACTTACAAGTACTTAACTATTTCAGGGACATTCCCCCTGGAGCAACTCAGGGTTAAGTACCTTGCTCAGGGGTACAATGGTGGCAGACCCGGGGATCAAACCCATGACTCTCCAGTGCTCCGTCTGGAAGCACTGTTCCTTACCCACTAGACTACCACCACCCCCTACCACCATACCTAGTAATGACATCACAGTCT
Source organism: Trachyrincus murrayi (assembly GCA_900323305.1). Lineage (NCBI taxonomy): Eukaryota > Metazoa > Chordata > Actinopteri > Gadiformes > Macrouridae > Trachyrincus > Trachyrincus murrayi. The sequence goes on from OOFB01018795.1 coordinate 4,635, forward strand.
GTGTTGTGGCATCATAGTACCTAGTAATGACATCACAGTACCTAGTTATGACATCACAGTCTGTGTTGTGACATCATAGTACCTAGTAATGACATCACAGTACCTAGTTATGACATCTCAGTACCTAGTTATGACATCACAGTACCTAGTTATGACATCACAGTACCTTGTTCTTCTCCAGTACCTAGTTATGACATCATAGTACCTAGTAATGACATCACAGTACCTTGTTATGACATCACAGTACCTAGTTATGACATCACAGTCTGTGTTGTGACATCTCAGTACCTAGTTATGACATCATAGTACCTAGTTATGACATGACAGTACCTAGTTATGACATCTCAGTACCTAGTAATGACATCACAGTACCTAGTAATGACATCACAGTCTGTGTTGTGGCATCATAGTACCTAGTAATGACATCACAGTACCTAGTTATGACATCTCAGTACCTAGTAATGACATCACAGTACCTAGTAATGACATCACAGTCTGTGTTGTGACATCATAATACCTAGTAATGACATCACAGTACCTAGTAATGACATCACAGTACCTTGTTATGACATCACAGTACCTAGTTATGACATCACAGTCTGTGTTGTGACATCATAGTACCTAGTTATGACATCTCAGTACCTAGTAATGACATCACAGTACCTAGTTATTACATCACAGTCTGTGTTGTGACATCATAATACCTAGTAATGACATCACAGTACCTAGTAATGACATCACAGTACCTTGTTATGACATCACAGTACCTACATTTACATTTACATTTAGGGCATTTAGCAGACGCTTTTATCCAAAGCGACTTACAAGTACTTAACTATTTCAGGGACATTCCCCCTGGAGCAACTCAGGGTTAAGTACCTTGCTCAGGGGTACAATGGTGGCAGACCCGGGGATCAAACCCATGACTCTCCAGTGCTCCGTCTGGAAGCACTGTTCCTTACCCACTAGACTACCACCACCCCCTACCACCATACCTAGTAATGACATCACAGTCTGTGTTGTGACATCATAGTACCTAGTAATGACATCACAGTACCTAGTTATGACATCTCAGTACCTAGTTATGACATCACAGTACCTAGTTATGACATCACAGTACCTTGTTCTTCTCCAGCTTCTGCTTCTGTCTCTCCTCCAGGGCGCAGCGCCTCCTCTCTGCCAGGAGCCGCTGCTCCTCCAGCCTCCTCCTCCTCTCCTCCAGCTGCTGGTCCCTCAGCTGGCGGGCACGATCCTCCTTCGCCTGCCACTGGGTCTGCTTCACCACTGGGGAGCAACGGGAGGAGCAGGAGGTCAGGAGGTACAAGCTGGATTTAACACTTTAACCATGCTGGTCCCGAACCCGAACCCCAGTCCCTACACTTCTAACCTCTAACCCCAGTCCCTACACTTCTAACCTCTAACCCCAGTACCTACACTTCTAACCTCTAACCCCAGTCCCTACACTTCTAACCTCTAACCCCAGTCCCTACACTTCTAACCTCTAACCCCAGTCCCTACACTTCTAACCTCTAACCCCAGTACCTACACTTCTAACCTCTCTAACAGAATACCTGAACCATCTTAACATGCAGGTCGAATCCTGAGTTTCAGTTCAGAATAGTCAATCAATCCATTGGATGATATTGTTTGTGAAAGGCTCCAAACTTGTGAGTAAACAGTTTCCTCAGTTGTCTGTCTGCTGGTTACATACAGTAATTTAGCAGATGCTGCTGAATGACTAATGGCTGTATGCCACCTCTTCTTCCTCTGCAGGGAAAAAACCCCAAAGTCAATTACTGGACATTTCCGAAGACTACAGCATTACTGTAACACTTAGCGTAATCACATCTCGCCCTGACCTTCATAACATATACACACACTGGGATATACTGTAGAACCTAACCCTAACACACTTTACTGAGCCATTGATGGAACAGCTAAATAAACCCCCTCAGCACAGAGTTCAGTAGTGTTAACCCCTAACACTCACGCCTAATCCTGTGTCTAACCCTAACCAACAACCCTAACCCTAGTGGCCTCTGAACACATCCACTAACAGTTTGGTTTGGATTCTTGTTGAAAAGCTGAGAAACAGTACAGTCTAAAGCTACATGGATCAATATTCATTATTATTTGGGATGCACCGATGCCCTTGACACTGCGGAGCAATACACTTTAACATCCAGAGGGATAATATATTGAGATATCTTTAGTATGGTATTTCATCGATGCATCCCAAGTGTGAGAAGATGAGCAGATTTGTATCTTGAATGGTAAATGAATCATACAAATGATTATTATTATTATCATATTGCTGGTGGAAGATTGCAATGGAGAAAACCAGTTAAGACCACACACAGAACACGTGAAAATGATCACTACATGCTAAATACTACTACTATTAGACATGAACATGATGAACCATCACTGGTCTGGATTAATATTTATTGATCATTGATTGATGAGTCATCAATACCTCCACCGACACCACAAGCACACAGGTGGGGCGTGGCTTACCTTGTATCTGGCTCAGCTCTTCTGCAGGAAGGGAGACAAGAGCAGCTGTCAATCATGCAAAGCAGTGCTAGCATGCTAGCGTGTGGCTGGCAACTCAGTATCAGTCACATTGTAGATCAACATGATGCGTCACATTATTCCCATGATTCATTGCTTTCACCTGGTACGCCCAATCCTGACTCAACTTGTTCTTACCAGTACCTAAACTTAACCACGTTGACCCATAATTCAATACTTACATTTTAGAATTTGAGCTTTAAAGCTGATAAAACCTACTACTATTCTTAATTTAATACTTAAATTTAACAATATCAAATTGTATACATAAACGTAACCACCCATAATTAAATATTTTGTAATGTATTATGGGAATAACCACCTGGAAACCCTAAAGAAACCGTGTCTTGTGTAAAATGGTGTGAAGCCATCGTCGGCAACAAAGTTGTGAATAAAGTTTTGCGGCCCATCCATCATGCAAGTTAAATACTGAGGTGTGGGAGCCTTACCGAGTGAACGGGAGCTAAAGGTGTTAGCGGCTCAACCAACACAGGTAACAGTCGCTACAACGAGCAGCAACAGTATTTGTGAGTAGTTGAGCATGCACAAAGAAAAGAAAGTGCTTAAACACACTATTTCTGGGTTTGTGCAGTTGATTAAGAGTCACATATATCCCCCCCCTGCATCTGAGGAACCAGCCAACGAAACTAAAAAGATCAATATGTCCTCCTGTTCCACGCATCACCACCAGGTGGAGCTGTTGCTTCACTCTGACTCACCCAGATATTTAGCCTGCTCCTCCCGACGTGCTCTAGCCAGCAGCTGTCTGTTATCAGACTTTACTACATCTGGAGGGAGAGAAGGTGGAGGGGGAGGGGCAAATAGAAGAGACAAGAGATGGAGAGAACAGGTAGAAGAGGAGAGAGAGAGAGAAGATAAGTGAAGAGAGGGCGACAAAGGAGGGAAAGAGAAAAGAGAGAGTTAGAACAAGTTGTGAATATACTGTACACACAAATCCACCCAGTCACATGACCAGGTCACATGAGCCACACCTGGGGAGCTTGGAGTACCAGGTGGGTGGGGTTTACCATCAAAGTTCAAAGTTCAAAGTATCTTTAAAAAAGTATTTTTCATTCAGCATCAAGGTCAAAGTACAGGACAAAGTACAGGAGTAAGCAGTCTGTGCAAAAATAAGCAATCTCCAGACAACAGTAAAATATTATCTATCATTTAACAATTGAATGGCAGCAGGGACACAGGAAAACTTCTCTCTCAGTCCTCATAACGGGCGCCCTCAACCGACGACCTGAGGGTAACAGTTCAAACTCTATCCGAAGGGGTGATCTCCGGAAGGGAAGAAGCCTTTCTGAACATCTGCCTTTTATAAAGGTCGGTAAGCTGGACTTGAGAGAGACAGCAGCCTTGAGGAGAACCAGTGGAAGAGTGCATTTACCCTCACACACTGGGACCCATCAGTCAAGAAGTCCAATATCCAGCCAACTAGATTAAAGTCCAGTTTAAAAAGATGAATTAGCTTTTCTGCTAACAGATGTGGCTTGATAGTGTAAAAAGGTGAGGATAACTCTATAAACAGCAGGCTGGAATGAGCTTCTGTCGCCTCAAGGTGGCGATACAGAGAATGTAGTAGTGTAATAGTAGCATCCTCCACACCTCTGCCAGACCTGTATGCAAATTGCAGGGGATCAAGGAATTTCTCCACCTGCGATTTTAATGAGCTTCTCTAGTGTCTTCATAATTAAAGATGTCAATGCTACTGGCCTGAAGTCATTTAATGCCTCAGGGGTTTTAGTCTTAGCAACTGGGACAATTGTGGAATGTTCCCATAACTTAGGGACTGGACCCTCTGTTGCTGAAGAGATAATGTGAAAATAAAATGAAAGATGCTGCACAGCTGTTGAGCACAGGTTACAAGAACCTGGCCACAGATATTATCAGGCCCAGGACTCTTACTAGACTTGGTGAGTCTGAAGTGTTTTTCCACACTTCTAATATCAACAGCTCTAGTATTGTCCTTTAATGCATTCAGTGTATCCGTGAAGTCATGATTATCAAATCTTAAAACGTTAAAAGCGTAACTCATCAGCCAACTGTTTATCTGAATTAAAACGTTCCTATTGCCTTTAGACCCAGTCATAGACGTCATACCAATCCAGGCTTAGATTGTTACCGCCCAGCTCAGCTTCAATTTGATCTCTGTACCTTGATTTTCTTACCTGATCTCCTTCTTTGTTTCCTCAACTTGAGCAATATGACAGCCTTGGTGGGAATAACATTGTTTCTACAAAAAGAGATGTAGCTACACACAACGTCCGTTAACTCATCTACATTGTTTGAGGATTCAGTAAACACCGACCGGTCAGTAGAAGCACCCCTGCATGGGCAAGAGAGGAAGCATCATCCCAGACCTTCAACCTGCCTTCTGCGCACCTTCTCCCTCCTCAACACGGTCTTGTAAACGGGTAGAAGATGCACAGTATTGTGATCGGAGGATCCAAGGGCAGGGCCCACCTCGGACCAGGTCCAGAGTTTTATTATGGCGAGTAGGACAGCTGACATATTGATAAAAACTGTTCAACTTCTTCTTTAAGTTACAGTGATCAAAATCTCCCAGTATAATATTGGGGGCATCAGGGGAGATAGACTGAAGTGTCTGTACCACTCTGTATTCTGTATTCGCCGCCACGTCGGCGTTGGCCTTAGGATGAATGTAAACACCGGGGGATAAAAGGTCCTCACCGACACGGACCAGAGCTCTGTATCTGGCAAGCACAGTAAGATTGTTCCACCATCTGTGATTGATGTCCAGGCACACACTAGACTCCCAGTGTTACCTCACTGTCCCCATCCAGCCGGGCACCGCCAAGACATTTATATCCAAGGAAGCGCCAGAGTCTGAAGTCTGTATGCCATGTTTCCGTGAATGCCACGTGACAAGCATCCCTGTATTCACGTAGATGACTAATATTCCCATGTAATTTGGCCATTTTATTCCTCAATGATTGGACGTTGGCCAGGATAATGGAAGGCAGGGGAATGTGATTGTTTTGCAGTTCCCTAAACGCTGACGCACGCCAACTTTCTTCCCTCGTTTCCTGAGATAGGCCACTTTCTTGAAGTTATTTCTTGACGATCACAGGATCTCTTAACATCTCCTGATTTACGTTAGAGATCCGTGAGGAAAGTGTAGGATCCAGGGTCTGGCGATTCCATTGTAGATTTAAGAGAGACGCGTGTACTGGATCGTTGGGAGTGTAGGTGACTCTCCATCTCTGAACCGACTGACAACGCTCTCTGAAGGAACCTGCTGCCGGTCACCACACGAGCAGCGGCCCAACTATCCAAGCGTCAACAACAACAACAACAACAACAAGCTCTGCAGAATAAGATCAGTCGGGGGTCCTTCAGGCTCAATACAAGTAGGATCAACATGCAAATCCATCGGCGAGGCTGTAAAAGGCTGGTGGTAATGACACCTAAATGTAACCTTCTTTATCTAATACCTGAACCTAACCCTCCTAACCACTAACCCTCCTAACCACTAACCCTCCTAACCACTAACCACTAACCCTCCTAACCACTAACCCCTCCTAACCACTAACCCTCCTAACCACTAACCACTAACCACTAACCCTCCTAACCACTAACCCTCCTAACCACTCCTAACCACTAACCACTAACCCTCCTAACCACTAACCACTAACCCTCCTAACCAATAACCACTAACCCTCCTAACCACTAACCATTAACCACTAACCCTCCTAACCACTAACCCTCCTAACCACTAACCAATAACCACTAACCCTCCTAACCACTAAACACTAACCCTCCTAACCACTAACCCTCCTAACCACTAACCACTAACCACTAACCACTAACCACTAACCCTCCTAACCCCTAACCACTCCTAACCCAACTTTTCCTGACCCGTAAACATGATCACATGATCATCTTCCTGGTTTCACCTCCAAGGAGAACAAAGCGATCGTAAACACGTCTTTAATCATCGATCATCTTCTTCCAAACAGATCGACATGGAGGGCTGGCTAGTGATGCTGACCATGTGACGTGTGTGTGTGTGTGTGTGTGTGTGTGTGTGTGGTGTGTTACTGAGTGAGTGTGTGTGTGTGTGTGTGTGTGTGTGTGTGTGTGTGTTACTGAGTGAGTGAGTGTTCAGTGTGCATGTCCAGTTCCTAGAGAGAGTATGTACATCACTACATCACTAACAGCCATGTGGTGATGTAGTGCTGGTTCCATCCCTCTCTCCCTCCCTACCATATGTTTCAACAGAGACAGGAAGTCATCATCATGTCTACTGAGGCGAGACATCACCCCCCCCCCTCCCCCTCCCAGCAGAAGCCTGACCCACTTTAGTATTTATACACCTCATGTGCACAGTGCACGGTGCACCATCACCTAGAATGCCAAGTCAACCTCACACACAGAAGACCAAATATATACAGTATATATATATATATATATATATATATATATATATATATATATATATATATAGAGAGAGAGAGAGAGATTGTAGAGTGTGTG
>OOFB01018801.1:27368-45741 GCA_900323305.1 Trachyrincus murrayi
AGAGAGGGAGAGAGAGAGAGAGAGACAGACAGAGACAGAGAAAGAGAGGCTCTTGATTTATTTAGTTATATCTTGAAGGACATATGGTGGCAATGCTCCTTTGTTATCTGACACACACAACACAACACACAAACACACACACACATACACACACACATATTACATACACATATGTATCTGTATGTAAACCTTGTACTGATAGTTCAATTCAAAGTCCAGCTAGCATGAAATGCCAACCAACATGAAATGCACAGCCCACATCCCTCACACAATATGTGTTGAGGGGAGATAACTATTCTATATAAAGAAAAAAAAATGAATACCATTACAGAACATCAGAACTGTAGCGATGCTTCAACGTGTAAGTGAACCCCCTGTTTCAGCTCGAAATCTATGAAAAAAAAAAGCGTTTTGGGCTGAGATTTCTAGGAAGGAGGGGGGGGACACGTTATCCCCATGGTTACGACCCTCGCCAACTTTGTGATAATTTTTTAAGCTAGTACCCGTCATTGTGTATGAGCGTTATAATGAGCGACGTTGTATATGAAATATGCCACACACTGTGGCGTTATACTATAAGTGTCCCAGAAGCTTAACCCTCTCTCGGACGCGACCATCAACACAGGTTAGGAGCATAGTGGAACATTCAAAAACTGGTGGGCAGAGACTGACAAAAACATAGGATTATGCACCCGTTTTCTCTGAATTACACTATTATTTTAGTAACAGTGACAAAATGACACATGCTACTATATTCAAGATCACAGAACACATATCAAGATGTTTAAAAAAACAACATAGATTTTGGGTTCACTGACTTAAAGATTCAAAAGTTTTGTTGTCCAAGCACAAATATTGATATTTCCTGTGTCAAGATTTGGACAAGACTAAAAACTAGACTGGTTTTTGATCTGGTACCTGGGCCCAATCTCCACCAGCCGCTGCCCTGTCTGCTCCGTCAAGAAGGGCTTCTCTGAGAGCGGTTCTGTCTGCATGGGGGACCGGAACAGCCACAGCAGAACCTCCCTGTCCTCCGCACTGAGACTCTCACAGCCTGTAGGAAGAGAATCACATGTAGAGTTGGGGAGAGAGAAAGTTGGAATATAAGATAAGAAACTAAGTGAATACATATGCATGATGCCATGTACTGTTAATATACCGTCTCAGAATATATAAGCCTATAGACAGATGTAGTTTTTAAATACTCACCTGTCAGTTCCACATTGTAGCACATCTCACTGATGATTGACAGCTTGGGGTAGCGCTGGGCTGCCCTCTGTAAGGCCCGCCCCCTCACAGCCTCTCTGCTATAGAATCTCACCACAGCCATGACTGACGGGGAGGACATCACTTTTGAGATATTTTAAGCATTGTCACGAGAAACAGGAATCTCCAAAAAGTTTAACATGACCGTAACGGACCTTAAACAAACTCAACAAAATATCTAGTAGATACAAGTATGGACGAAATGCCGACAATCATCGATTGCTACTTTGTACTCAAGTGACCCCAGGTCAACACTGCTGGAAACTACAGCAAGACACACCCTCATCTAAATATACTCATTTTATATTACCAATATTGGAATCAAGTCGTGAGCTGACCGCATCACCAAAATGGACCTTTGTTTCGGTTAAAAGGGTGATGCTATTTACTTGAAGTGGAAGCATGTGCGACTGTAATTGCATGCATGCATGTTGCGTCACAAGACAAGGAAACAGCACGAGTCTCAGCATCAGCCATGGAGAAGAGTAGCACATTGTTGTACCATTATTAGCGGCTGTAAGTTCATGCTACTAAACCGTTACACTGTAGCAACATTTCTAACCAAAAGTAGCAATCAAGTAAACTAACTAATCTGCAAACAACGCCGAATCCGATGTAAACAAATGTTAATGCGATGTAAGGACACTTTAATCAACTGGTTGTTAATGAAAGTTAACTGAGCACGCAATGGCTAAGGGCTAAGAAAGTCTTAATAAACGCACGTCTTCTTAATTAGGCGAGCTATCCTGCATGAAATAAACGAAGCCATGTCACTTACCCGGTGTCTTCACCCCCACAGCAAAGTCCTCTGAAAGACTGGACGGATCTGCGAGGCTGGACCGTAAAGACGCGCGCGGGTTTACCGAAGCCCACGTGTGTTCTAAGGAAGTAAGTGCGCGCATGCGCAGATTGGCAATATCCAAACTGATGTTGTTGACGTTGACTAATGTTGGTATAGCTGAATTAAATAGCAACATAATAATCAATATTAACACAGAAAAGTGGGACGCACGGTGCAGTCTTAGATATTTAATAAATTAAAACAAGGTACAAAAAAACAATGTACATTTCATACCTCCCCTCCCCTACTAATTTACCTCCTCTTCTTAACAGTTTAACCACAACAGTCTATCACAGATATAAACAGGCTTGTAAAACAGCTAACACAAGAGCTGCACCATGATGTCTAGCCATTAATCATTTAATCTTCTTCTGCATTTCATACACAACGTATTTATTCTGTCCCAGAGAACCCCCCCCCCCACGAAACACATACATGCTACATGTTTGCAGGCACCTCGGATAAGACAGAAGGATTAGACTGAGAATATTATCTGGAGACCACATAGTACATTTTGGTGTTGATTTAATTAAATGCCTACTGGTCAAACTGGCTCTGTAGACGCTGGACCTCAGATAGCCGCAACCCTGCGGTGGTTGTCTAGGAAGCCTTCACAGCTATATATTTATATATAAATACACGGGTTTCTAATTTGTTGTAGAATGCAGATGTTTGGTGGATGCAGGTGTTTCTAAGGCTGCGTTTCGTTGGGATGCTAATCCTTCTTGGCCTTCTCCAAGGCTGTCCCCCACCCCACCCCCACCCACGGATGGGCTTCAGGTAACCTTCTCCACACATCTGAGGGGCACGGTGAGTGTGGTCCATGGTTAGAACTGCTCCTTGCAGTCTTCTGAAGGGGGAGACCACTGAATGGCTTGATCGATGAGTGCTTAACTGAAATGAGACGGCAGCGTGGCGTGGAGCGGTGGATGAGCGATAGGAGGGTGCTATGCACATTTAGGTCCAATAGGAGTGCACTAAACAAGTGGGGGAAAAAAAAAAATCAAAATAAACAGAATACACACACACACACACACACACACACACACACACACACACACACACACACACACACACACACACACACACACACACACACACACACACACACACACACACTTCGGTAATATGTCTGTTAATATGCACAAATTGATTAATATTTTTGCACGATTACAGTGACTACGCAGTCCAGACACCGGGACTAATATTCAACCCCCAAAACACTCACAATCCCTCCCCTTCTGTCTGATGTCCAGTTCCTTTCCATCCTCCCAGTCACCCCCCCCCGCATTCCCTAAGGGGCTACACGAGAAATTCAACATTCTACATCCCAGGGAATCTACAGTCTGTGTGAGATATGTACATGAGGTACAAGCCCTATATATATATATATATATATATATATTATATATACACACACATATACATCTACTGTATACATATAGGGCTGGGCATCGGACGACCTGCTCCTGCCTGTGAGCCTGTTTTGTGGTCTTTAATGTTTTGTGTGTCAACTCATGCCCCACGAAGGCAACTACCGAAAGATATACCATGAAAGTAAAACACTAGTCCACAAAACAATCCACATTAATTTGGCAAATGCAAAGTATAGTGGGGGCATGAGCGGTGGGACACAGTCATGAGTAGACGGGTGTGTTTGTCTGCAGAACCCCAGCCCCAGGATTGAGCCACATATTTTTCCTCCTATGACCTGGGACTAGGACTAGCCTCTCCTCTCCACTGTTCGCCGTCACATCTCTTTACAAAGACATGACTATAATTCATCTGATTCAACCCTAATATGTTGTTAACTCGCTATGCATGGCACAGATACCCACTTCGTTTTGGATAGGGATGCAAATCAGTGGGGAGTCAAGTTGAGAAGAAATAATGGAGAGTTGGGCACTGGGAAGGCTGCTCGTCCACACCTAAGGAACTGAATAACTCAAAGTCCATAAGAAGGGAGGAAAGTGGAGAAAATAAACAAAAATTAAAACAAAATAAATAAAAACGTAGGCGGAAAGAAAGTGGCCATTGTGAAGCCGGTTGCTGGGACGTTTGCTGTTAATCTGCCCGACGACAGCAGCTTCCTGGAATGTTTCCACCTCTTGGTGACAGTGAAGTCGGGGGGGGGGAGGGGGGGCAATATATCATCATCCTTTTGTGTCTGGGGTTTTTTTGGAGGTGGAGGGGGGCATCCAGCTGTTTTGCACTGATGGCAGAGGTCGGTTGACGTTTGGGTCAAAGTTCAAGAGTCCCGTTTCAGTATTCTGCGGCGTACTCTGTACCGTGGAGCCCCCTGCACACCAGGGTGAACTCCTTGACGATATCCTTCACCCTCCGCTTGTTCACTCGCTCTCTGCAGGACAGAGGAGTCAAATAGGGAGGAAGAGATTGCAGGTCAATGCTAGTGTGGAGCAGATAACGATGTTTCCCGTGATATTTGACACAGGAAATTTAAATATCACCAAGTTATTTGGACAAAATTGATAATGTGACAATATCTTGATGAACTATTGATAACATACATGGAAAAATATATCAAATCAGCTCATTCACTCATGTAATGTTGACTGCCCAGCCCTACAAGAGAAGAACTACCGAGGAACAGTGTGGTTCGTATCATCAGTGTTTAACCTTTACCTGAGGATCTGCTGTGAGAAGGTGTCTTTCTGTTCGGCCGTGAGCCGCGTGGAGGGGAAGCCAGGGGGCTGCAGGGCCTCCTTCAGCCACAGCGACAGCAGAGCGAAGCAGTGCTTGTTCATACTGAAGAGCACCTCCGCAAACTGGTCCATCAGACTCCGAGAGACCCCGCCCCCGATCCCCTGGGACAACAGCAGGGTTTTTAAAACACTATTCATGGCAATATTATCCAATCATATTGTCTGCTGTAGAATGCTACTGTACAGAAGAATTACAACTATTACTAGTAGAAATATTATTAGCATTAGCAGTAGCACTAGTGCTTTTAGTAGTATTGTTTTGAAAAAAGGTAAGCTTGCTCCATGCTTTGTATGGCACATTACCTATGAATAAAACAAACTAAATCAAGCTATGGTTATTAGTGAGGAGGACTCCTCACCTCCAGCAGGGCCTGTAGCAGCACCTTGCCGTCCTCCTGGACCACCCTGGCCACCGGGGGCACATCAGAGCAGTGGGGCAGCAACTCCGTCTGACAAAGACACACATACACAAGACACCATTAAAGAAGCATATCCTCATATCCTACAGATGGTGACTGAGGCGTTTTCTTTCTAAATCTGCTTTTAAGTTTCTGTTTCCTTACAAAGAACAAGCATGTTGACTTGACTGTCGGAGCCTCCGGGAATTTGAGTGACAGGATTCCTAAATGGAGGAAGGAGAGAGTAGGTGAAGGAATGAATATATGAACAAATGATTTGAGTTGTTAGTGTGTGTGTGTGTGTGTGTGTGTGTGTGTGTGTGTGTGTGTGTGTGTGTGTATGTGTGTGTGTCTGTGTGTGTGTGAAGGACGACGCCCACTTACCACAGTGGAACACCGCTTTCACATCAAGGCTCTCTGACAAGAACAGATCTGGCTTCCTTTTGAGGGCCTAGGAGGCAGAAACAAAAGGCATGGAGCAGAGGTTGGTTTCTGTGACCCTGACCCTGGGCTGAAAACACACCTAACCCTGATCTCTAATTTATATCCACTGTGCTCCAGTATACCTGGCTCTACACCTGGCAGCCAGATCTGGCCGGCAACACGCTACGACTACACGACTACACGTCTCTGTAGACCGACTAGGATGCAATCTAAAGTCCAAACTCATACAGAGCTCCTCCGATACACAACTCAGAAGGTATAATCAACAAACTGCAAACATTCAAAAATAATCACTGAAATATCAAACTCAAAATAAAGGTAATGGCCTTTCCTTTTTATTTTTGCTTTGTAACTTAAAAATATATATATATATATATGTTGTTTTACTACTTGTTTTGTTTTTGGTTGACTGGACTGAATATGCAACAGAAGTAACCGACATGTGCAGATAATCACAACTCATCTGATAAGAATGAACTCAGTCAGGATGGGAGAGAGAGGGGAGAGAGGGAGAGATGAAGGTCAGATCTATCCAAGGATAGAAAAACCAATGAAGAAGAATGAAAAGGGTAGACTAAATTATAAAACACTTAGAGCCGTTAGCCAATTAATCTCAATTGATTAATATTGAGTAAATATTAATTAATTTGGGCTGTGACCGGCTCTAGGCTGGAATGACCTTAGTAGAGGACATGGCTCAGAGAATCTAAGAAGTCATCTTGGGTTTCTTACAAGCCAGAAGATGGACATAGTGAACACCTAATCTTTTTTCCTACAGAATTGCCCATCAATCAAAAGGCATCCACTTATTGGAGCTTTTGTGAATGAACGTCCCTTCAAACCCAGAGCAGTTATGGCCAATTAAATGCAGATAAAACATAGATGCAATGGAGGGGAAGTGCTACAGTATGCTAGTTTGAATGTCTTGTTGTTCGGTGTTTCATAGAGATGGATTACCTACCATACCTACCTATCTCACGAGCCTCAGAATTGTTGTATAAGGTATGATGATTTTAGCAAAACTGGTTTAGAATAGGTTGACAAAATAAAAATTCTCAATATCTCAATATTCCCTTAATATCGTAAATGTGATACTCTAAACCCAGGCCGTCAACATTTTCTCTATCCAGCTGCCTTGCATATTACCAGACATTTTAGTTTTAATCCTGCCAACCGGGCCGTATGTGGGAGCCTGCGTTTTGTATGAAGGCGTGTGATTCTATCTACTGCAGCGGGAGGAAGGGATCATTTATAAGAATACAACTCCCCACTTTGCTCTTTAACTAGGAGATGACTTTTATTTTCTCGAGCATTTGAGGCGAAGCCCGAGACTCCAGTTCAAAATACTGCCCTCCATGGTTCATTCCAGCACCTTGCCATATGACGGGTCTCAGTAGGACCCAGTAACAAAAGGACAGTGAGTGGTAGAGAGAGAGAGAGAGAGTATCAAAATAAATAAATAAAAGAGAGAGGAGAAACAAGAAAATAGGTGTTGAAGGAGAGATTTACAAGAGAGAAAACCCAAAGTGAATGAAATAAGAAATCAAAAACACACCTGAGCTTGGAGTTGCATAAATGAATCAACAATATCAGGATGATCCCTGGGTCCTAAAATATAATAAAGATGAAACTTAACAAATCATAAGAGAAGAATAATAATATACAAACAGCAACTGAACAGATTCAACAGTCATGTGGAAATAAAAGGTAAACTCAAAAATATTTCATCGAAATAATTCACATGTGAGTAAGGAACGAAGGGGAGAACGTGGGGGGTGGGGTGGGGGAGGGGGCGTATGAAGCTTTGGCGAGAGTCTCGGGAAAAAAAAACGGAATTAACTGAAAAACGAGCAGAAGACAAAGACATGGATCCGTTTGGAGAGAAGAAAAAAAGAAATAACAGAAAAGTAATCAACCTGGAGAAAACAAAACAAAACTAAAAGTGGGTTTGGAGTGGGAACCCAGGAGGCACCTCTGTTACTGTGACAGTTTGGAAATAAATGGCAACAAATGCTCCACCCAAGAAAATGCTGTTTTCCCAAAATACAGTGTGGGAAACCAAGCATTTTGATGAGCAAAAGAGCTTAAAGAAACATACGTTAATGTCTCAAGGGGAGAAGTTAAAGTGAGCTGCTCTGAAAGATTCCCCCGTTTCTCCCCGAAATTTGTGCCAACTCCTAGGTGTCAATGTGAGGCTTCCCCCTCAGTGACCAGAAATGAGACCATGCCATCCCTGACGCTGGACACAAACTACAAGACATCACAACATTAAAAGTGTTATGGAACATTTTACAGTTAACAACCCCGTAGGATACTTTGTTGATTAATTTACGTTGGATTATTATGAGGTTTAATCAACAGGTATTGTATTTGGAGAGGATGG
Source organism: Trachyrincus murrayi (assembly GCA_900323305.1). NCBI lineage: Eukaryota > Metazoa > Chordata > Actinopteri > Gadiformes > Macrouridae > Trachyrincus > Trachyrincus murrayi. Next base: position 35,424 of record OOFB01018801.1, read on the forward strand.
ATAGAATCGTCTAGAACCATTTTAATAGGTTGGAAACCTCCTGTAGTGTGCGCCCAGCTTTAGCCGTTCCCAGACTCCAAACAAGATTCCTGTTCAAACCCCTCCTTCCGACAAACGTATACACAGATCCCCTCATTTTACATCAAACCCGGCGCTTTGGCTTGTTCAGAGGGCTGTAGCACACACACCAACACCAACCAGATCTGGACACTAAAATGATTCACACCTAGAATCCTATATTGGCAGGGATTGTAGTCACACACCTGCCATTAAAATGCATCTCAACTCGTGTCTCATTGTGTGACTTCGTCTCTTTCCCCCCGCTCAATATGCAAACAATTTCCCACAACACTTTGGAAATCTCTAGCACCTACTAAAATTGCTGGATAGCAATCTAGCTATATTGTGATGTGGACTTTTGCTCCACTTAGAAATGGGGAAACAAGACGCTTTGCATAATATGCCACCACAAGCGTGCATTGTTAAAAGATTTGGCACCGTTTCCATGACAATGCTGTGCAAATGATCACATAAGTGGTGGCAGCAGAGTGACTGAAGACTGTGCACAGAGCATTCCTGACCACGTGTGGATAAAGAAAGTTTGATTCGAGGGTTTCTGTATTGTATTAAGCTTTCCCCCGAGGCCCTGAGACACATTTTAATGTCAGGTATGAACGACGGAGGGTGAGGGTTGGTGGTGCCCGAGTGAATGCAGCTTGCGCTATATCATTTAGCTACAGCCAACTGAATAAGCCACTGTTTAAAGTCCTGTGTATGCACAAGGGCACCTTCTGTGAAAAGAAAGCGTTAACAGGCAGGGAGACAGACAGCCAGTACTCGACCAGTCGAAGCACAAGAGAAGGGTGGGCGGGGTGGGGGTGCACGAAGAAAAACTAAAAAACACACGACAGGAGAGGCAGACAGGATATGTACATTTACACTCATTCAGACTCAGGGTCAAATTATAACATGGAGTGAAAACGGCTGGTGTGTGTGTGTGTGTGTGTGTGTGTGTGTGTGTGTGTCAGTGTGTGACTCTTGAGCCTCATATAAAGAGCCATTAGGACCTTTACTTTCCACCTTCAACTTGGTAATCCAAAGAGACGGTTGGAATATGTGTAATAATTCTCATCAAACAAGACTAATGTCCTATTCAATGTGCTTCATCGAGTAGATGATTAGTAGTATACCAGTAGTATACGTTTTACATCAAATATTATTTTGATGAAAAATAAATTGAGGAGATAATTGTTTGACGAAGTGTATTTTTAGACCAAGACAACAAGGCCTGAAGGTACGTTTTCCTTACAATTAGTAATAAAAGCAATGAAGACGCTGCAAGACTATGGTGACATAGCATCCTCTGATCCTTTGTCACTTCATGAAAGCCACCCCCTGGGCAGAAACATCTAGTGCTCTTGCTCTGTGGTCTACAAATATGTAAAACAGCATTTAGTCCCCCCAAGAATTGGACGTCCTCTCCTGTTTTGCTAACACTCAATAGGACGTTGTACAAGCATAGACACACAGTACATTATTCAAATCAGTAGAGCATCAGGGATCTGGCACAAAAAAATGCACAGACATGGAGAATTATTTGCTGCCCCCTCACTTGCCAGACCCCCTACCTTGTTGGAAGATAGACAGTGTTACCGAGGTAACCAGCTCAAACAGAGCCTTGATGGGTGGGAAGTGGTCCGTCTGACTGGCAAAGATGTGTACCATCTGAAACATAAAGAGTCATCAGCATACACAAATCATCAAGCCTAAACAAAGACATGTACGGTCTGAAACATAAAGAGTCATCTGCATACATGCACCATCAAGCCTAGTGGGTGTAAGTATTGGATTTGTCCAGCAGTTATATAAAAAGATGAATGTAGTCAACTGAATAATAATGGGGTCAGAATTAAGTTATTCTCATCTGGAGAAACTGATGGCTCTGTGTTCAGCCATCCATCATATGAGGACCAGTGTGTGTGTGCGCATACCTGACATTTGAGGACCAGTGTGTGCGCGCATACCTGACATTTGAGGACCTGTGTGTGTGTGTGTGTGTGTGTGTGTGTGAGAGAATACCTGTCATACGAAGTCCAGTGTGTAAGAACCTGTCATATGAGGACTGTGTGTAAGTACCTGTCATATGAGGACCGTGTGTAAGTACCTGTCGCGTGAGGACCAGTGTGTAAGTACCTGTCGTGTGAGGTCCAGCGCGGAGGCTTGAGGTATGGTGCTGTACATCTGACCCAGCATCTCACTCAGCTGGGACACCATAGGAGCAAAATCGTGGAGAAGAGTCTTCACCGACTTCTCAAAGATAGCACACACGGCCTATGGGACATACGTGCAGACATCAGTAAGAACTCTCAAGAAAGCGAGGATTAGTTGAGCTGTAAAGTTAAATTAAATAAAGATGCAGCGTTGGAATCAGTGAACACATCCAATTAAAATGAATTGGCACATCAGTCTTGAGAACTTCATCTTTACATGTGCCTCACCTCTACCACCTGGGAGTCGTTGAGCCACTTGCTGAGAACTGTCTGTATGAGAGCGAAAACCTGCTTCAACACCACCACCACCTGAAGGACACAAATGCATGCATCTTATTTCTAATTATTGTACCCATTCCCATCCATATTACATGTGTATTTATCTCCAGCAGTCCTACTATGTTATAGCACAACTTCTGGGGGGAAACGACACAGAGCCTGGACCGGAAAGCAAAATCCTGTTTTGTTACTTTAGGCTATACATCTAAAGTCATCTAAAGTTTTTACATATACATATTACATATTTTTATGTATGTCCATTTAAAGACTAATATTATTTATTACCGATGGCTGGTTAAAAAGACGGGCTGTTCAATTAATTGCATATTAAACGAAATCATGATTTTGGCCTCTGCAATTAGTTAATCGTGAAAGGTAGCAATTAATAAAACAATTAAAACATTTTAATTATAAAAACACATAATTAAAGTAATCATTTAATTAAAACAGTTAACACTCAGCAATTGCTTTATTATTATTGTTTTTTATACACAGTAGGCGCCACAGAATATTAATTTAATCGATAATCTGTTAATAGCTAAGAATGACAACGTCAGGCAAAATAATCACAATTATAATTTTTGTCAAAATCGTGCAGCCCTAGAGGGTTGTACTTGGTGACTTACGGGGTTGGGTCCAGGTGGGGGGGGTGTGGTTTTAACAGGCGGTGCTGATCCCTCCCCTGACTCGTCATCCTGCTTGCTGATGTCCAGGGTGGTGAACAGGTTGGACAACAGACCCAGGATGTGGATGATGGCCAGCTTATTGGAGGGGTTGGGCTGGTTCAGAGAAACACGTACACACAGGGTTACGCTAGGGAAACCACTAGGAGACACCAGGACTAGGTTGACTAGTGCTGTACGAGGCCGACATACTGTAGGCCCCAACTCTAATACCCACTAGCATGTCAAACATCATGCACGCAAGATATAATCGATATTTGTCATCTTATCAGATATATTTCTCTAACAACGCAGACAATATTCTACAGCCTACCAGACATCCTTCTGAGGTGAGAGCTTCATAAAGGCAACAAAAATTCTGATTTGACACATTTACATGTTGCACAGCTACGTTGCTGTCTACCGACTCTACAATTCACCCAGGTGATGTAATTAATGTGTCAATATGACAAACATAATGTACGGAGAGCAAAAACAACAACCAAAAAACACCACCCACGTCTGCCTTCCCTCAAACACGGTGAAGAAAATCATCTCTCACTCTGGCACGTTGACCGTCATAACCCTCCTACTCCTCCTCCTCCTCCTCTCCCCCACCCCCTCAGCCACTCCCTGATGGTGAAGTCCGCCGAAGAGAAAGAGGGAGAGAGCGATAGAGCAAGAGGGAGAGAGAGAGAGAGAGAGAGAGACAGAAAGCGCGAGACAGAGAGAGCGAGAGAGATAGAGAGAGAAGCAGCAGTGTGTGTACCAGTTCCTCTGTTCACCCCAGAGAGAGAGGTCTTTGATGATGGCGGAACAATGAATAAGGAAGGAGCGGCTACGTTTGTCCCGCAGAGATAATATCACAACACGCTGTATTTTTAGGTACCGTCCGTCGCATATTTTTAGCATCAAACATGAAGGTCAGGTTTCATTAGAGCTGACATTTCATCAGGGTCAGTCAATACACCTGAGGAAATACATTTGATTTAGTTTAGTCCATCTTTTCTCCTTTTCTGCCATGTGCCTTTGTGTAAGAGAAAATGTGCGTGTGTGTTTTGCGTTACTATGTTATGTGAGTCATCAGTCTGTGGTGCAGGACTAGCTCCCATCTGGTCCTGCAGAGAAATGTTCTCCTGCACTGGCCACACAGTCGCAAGATCAGCTCCCGTGGCCGTGATCCAAAAGTGCCTGCCGACCACATATGTGGCATATGTGTGTGTGCATTTGTAATGTATGCATGTATTTTGTTATACGCATTACATTGTACATGTGCTCTTATTAATGTGTGGACAGGTGTGTGTGTGTGTGTGTGTGTGTGTGTGTGTGTGTGTGTGTGTGTGTGTGTGAATCGTGCGTACACACCGTTTCGTCAGCCAGCTTCTCCAGCTGCTGGATGTAGGGGGTGATAAGCGAGTGGAGGTTCCTCAGGATCTCCTCCACGGGGAGAGCAGAGAGGAGGAAGCCCAGGGCTTGCATCAGCCACATACACTGACTCGTCTGTGGGGGGGGGGTGCATGTTTAGCTTCCATTACCACCCCGAGACGATCACAAATTCACACATACAGACTTGTGTTCAGGCAAGGCACGTCATGCAGCTCTAAAGCACACAGACGCCAACATCCTCAGGGTGCACCCATAAAGAAATACAATAAAACAGTTATGTGTCCGGTGTCTCTACTTTAAATGCACAGCGCACGGTCTCTCGGGACGTGCCAAGACAAGAGGACGCAGACTGACCTTGTGGATTTGCTTGATAAGCACCTCCTGGAAGAGACGGACACAAACACCTTATAGTTTCATATGGAAAGGCATCAAAACCCCAACCCTTACTCAGCACTTTGGGTTTCTTCCAAGATTGTCTTTAGCTGATTACAATGAGCACTGTTTAAAGCTACTTCAAAAATAACCCCAGGCATGAATATATTTAAAGTGAGAGACAACGGGATCGTTGTCACTCACTTTAAATATATTCATGTGACATATCACAATGACATATGACAGAGGGATGTATCCCTACCTACCGAATATCTTGGCAGGAAAATGTCAAAAAGTATACCAAGACTCAAACCTGAGTCTTTCCCGAGACATTGAGATGTATGTATATTAATATACTTTTTGACATTTTCTTGACAAGATATTTGGTAGGTGTGTATTGGATACATCCCTCTGTGATATGTTATAGGTTATTTTACGTTTTTAGATCACGTTGTCCATCACTTTAAGTATAACACCACGCTGGTGGTGCCGATCTCCTCCAGGGCTCCCGGCTGTACCTGGGAGACGGCTACAATGTTGGTAGCGTAGGGCGGCAGGTCGTATTTACACTCCCTGCAGATCTTCTTGAGCGTGGAGACAGAGGAGACCGAGAGGTCTGGGTTCCCCAGGGCCTGCAGGACCAGCGGCAGAACGCTACTGAGCATGACCGGGTGGTCCGCCAGCCATTCTGCCAGCGCTCCTGGGTCGTCGGGAGAAGGGGAAAGCAGGCAAAACGTTGAATATTTCAGGGGATGAGGGAGGAGGGAAGATTGTTGTTGTGTTGTGTTTAGCTGTGCATGTACAGGTAGCTTGAAGACAGATTCCTCCTCAAACCTGACTACTTTCATACTGGGGTCTGTGGTTTTTCCCCCCAGCAGATTTTACAATGATGTTCTGTGTACTAACAACATCAGGGTCTTACATATTCATGGTTAATTAATTTACTGTTCATAATGCAATGCAAGAGTCCATCTTGGGTTCATTACATTTGGACATGTGGAGTACAAGTATCTGCACAAAATGTTTTACATGGCTACAGAATATCCCAATTTTAGGAAGACCTAATACTGATCTGACTTCTGTCAAATGCAGGGTGTCCCACAGCTGTCTATAGGCAAGGCACAGCGCCTCCGCTAAATGACCAACCGCCTCTACAAACAAATTCACTTTTCACAATATGACGACAATGTGCATGTCCGTGTCAGCATCTGCATTCAATTATACATAATATAGGCTTCTATTAGCCTTATACTGTATAATATAGGCCTACTATAACATACATAATATAATGCACCGTAATTCATTTAATAGTCTCCATCTATGAAATGAAACAGTGGCCGGTCTCTGTGGAGAAGAGAGAACTGTCTGATTACTAGGGGTGTTTTTGAATATATATTTTATAGATGTTATTATGTTTGTCTCCTTTTCTTAGGTTTGCCTTTGTGTGTTTACATTATTGCTCAGTTGATGAACTTATTCAAATAGAAAAACGACATAATCCTCAGCGTATAGAACAAATGCTGCACCATTCAGTTCAACAGAATAGCGAAAATGCACTACCGAGTACGCCTACCGACAGAATCAGTTTCACCACCGCAAGTGGGTGTGTGCATAATCGCTGCCTGTTGTGATTCGTGTTTTCACTTTACAGATCACTTTTTTACGGAGCGTGAATATAGAGTAAATATGCACAGCTCGTTTTTATTAAAAACAAAATTACCGTTGCGGAGCATTCGCCCATCAAAGTTTTTAGTTGTAGGTCTCTCATTAGATCCAACATGAAATGAGTCTCCTCGTGAAGCATTAGTTCTCTTAATAATTATTATTTCATCTTACCCATGGTTAATATGTAAGCCTAATGCAATTGATGTAGGGAAGATCTATAGCCTGCCTATATGATCTACTCAAATCTATAATTTGAGTGTAATTTGTTAAATATGGCATCGTCATCTGTCAGGTATTAGTGAGTGAAACGTGAATATCTGTTCCTAATTTACTGTGCTGTATGAAACTATTTTGCTTTTAGACCATTCCCACCTAATTTCTGACCAATCTGGGCATCTCTTCTCTGATTGGTTCGGGGAATCTATCTTGCCTGTCAATCACATATAGCTAAGCTCCACCACAGGTGCGTGAATGCAACACCTCTCAATGGCAGAGAAACTTAGGGAGGTGTTTGGGGTTTGGGGTGTTTATTTTCAAAATCCTTCTCCCTTTTGCTATCTCTTTCCAACTCTCAAATCCTGCGTACAGCAGCCTCTATATCCTGTCTTTTTTGGTTATTATAATACACATGATGTAGTTGTTTTTTTTTTTTTACTCAAGATTATTTTACTAAGAGAATTTGAGGCGACTCAGAACGATGATTTGACTATTCAAATTTTAGGGTACAGCCCTATGCTATTGCTTGCCTCTTCCTCGGAAGCACATCCCCCTCCACTAAACCTTTTTTTTGTGGGAAACCCTGAATTATTTTTTTATGCACAAATTATTGATGAAAATACATTACACAGATTCATTGAGTGATAGATAGTCTACAGTTGATATGAGAATTAAAAGAAGCTTTCCATATGAAATCAAGGAATAGGAAAGAGTTGCATATTTTCTTGAGACTCCCAGCCGCTCTCCTCATGTCAATATTGTTTACAGTGTGCTAGCAAAAGCAGGAAATGGGGGCGTAGCACCGAGTCTGTTTCTGTTACCTATAGTAAACATGACGGTGTCGGCCAGCTGGACATTGTTGATGTTGATTCTGGGAATGAGCCCTATTAGACCTGGGATGACGTCTGAGTAGTTTACGTCTATCGTCTCCGCTATAGACTGGAAGCCGTACAGCAGCGCTTCTGTATGCTGGAGGGAAGACACAGTTCGATTAGACCGAAGTGAAGATATTTTTTTTTCCAGACAGATAAGACAAGCAAACACAGATCCCGCTCTTCCAATTGGTCACAGCTAGGCTTTTCAGGGGGCTGTAGTTTACTGTAGAAGCACAGCAAAGCTAAATGTACGAACATATATTATGTCATGTATATGCCACTTACCTGCCACGACGTGGGCTGCTCTGTGTTGGTCAACAGTCTGCCAAGCTTCTCATAGAGGTTACTAAGAAGCTCCGCCCCCAGCATCTCATACACGTACATGAGCGTGTCGGAGATGTCCACTCTGGAACACAAATGCACGCGCAAACACACACATTTTCAGAGCAAAACCTACACCCTGCTCCGTCTCAGGAGAAAAGTGGTTTTCACGTTGAAGGGGTAATAAGCAAATGGGTCTGCCGGCAGTCAGAAGGCAGGACCCGTGTCAAGTTAAATTAGGGTCCAGTTAAGCCAGAGTGTATTAGAGACACAAACAGTCATTTACGAGGACAATCAACCTGTCAGCGAGTGGCTTATGAAAACACTCTTCGGAATCGCTAACGTCACGATGCACACAACCCAACTGGCGCTGCCATTACAGTCAACACACACACACACACACACACCTTTATACCATGTATTTGGTTACATTCTGCTTTCTATTTTACTCTAGACATTTGTGCCTTGGAATTTTGCTTCTGCACGTTTCTACAATCACACACAGGCACATGAGCAGACCTACCTGTAGATCCTGAACTGCTCCTTCTCGTCTGAGGACCAGGAGGCGTACTCCTGGTCAGAGGGGAACTGGGCTTTGTGGAGCAACACGTCCACCAGCTGGAAGTAGACGGGCCGGTACACCTGCAGGTACACAGCCTGCCGCTCAGACTCAAACGACATGATCTCGTCCTAGAGAGAGAGACAGAGGGAAACGTACTGTATACATGATGTCCTCTGTAGGGATGAAGATTTCAATATAGTAATCCTGGATCTGTTTGATGCTTTCAGACTGGGTAAGGCTATACCTTTACTACCCTCCATTAGGAGGAAGAAACCGTTTAGTCTGCTTGGGAAGGGTGGGGGTGGAGGTGAAGGTTGGGTGAGTAGTAGGTTTGCAAATTTGAAAACATTTCTTTACTCGATCAACGACAACGTTAACTATCAATTAATCGACCAAAAACTATAACATTTTGCCGATGACAAAATACTAAGTGTGTGTTTTTCAGTCAAATCGTTATTTTCACACTAAGATATTGATATATCCTGACAATCAAGATGCAAGAAATACCTCTAATCGAATACACGGTTCAAATCTCAACGAGTGGCCACGCAGTTTTTTACTGTTGTAGAGCTATCGGGATACACTTCTAAACAGCAATTTTAATGGTATATCCATTTTGAAACGTGGACATATCCGGTTTAATTGCATTTTAGTTAGGCTAAACTTGTCGAACGTGGGGGAACTCCACCAACCCAGGCCAGCCACTAAACGTTGGCAAACAAACCGCCAGTTGTGTAGAAGTGGTTTGGCTATCAGAGATCTGATAAACTCCAACTTTCTGTGAGGTGCAAGATGTGTCGGGAGAGTGGTGTCTCCTAAAAATAGTTAAATTATGCCCTCTGGTATGCAATGTCATTGGTGCCACGTAGTAATCTATTTCCTCGCATTGATACAATGCAAGTCGACGCTACAGTTGTGCATAATTCATATTTGTATTTGATACCAACGTTAGATCTATCAAATTTCACATGAACTAAATCATGAATTAACCGTTAACATCCCTAGTGAGTAGACAGAGCACATCTGGAGCTGTAGAGGTTCACTTGGTTTTGGACCCTGCTCTTTGCTTACCTGGTCTGATTGAGGGCAATCTATCATAAAATGACCAACTCAAGTATGACGACTTGAACTAACAACATGTTCATAATCACGTGGAGAAGAAATAACTGAATGAAGCAAAAAACCCAGGAGGGGGTTCAAAAAATAAATAATCTTGGAAGAGGGATTCCACTTCCCAGACAGCTGAAAACATACAAGATGGTGTCTACAGTATGTATGTAGATATTAATGGGGGAGGAAGGGGGTTACATACCTGTAGTGTGTACCAGAAGGTGAGTGTGAGAGAGCTGGTGGTCTCATTAACCGGGTAGTGGCCAGGAATACCCGTGCAGAACATGATCATGTTTACTAGAGCCAGGAAGCTCTGCCAGTGGTCCACCTGTTCCAGCAGCGTTCTAGAGACAGAGATATATATATATATATATATATATATATATATATATATATATATATATATATATATATATATATATATATATATATATATATATATATAGAGAGAGAGAGAGGAGAGAGCGAGTGAGACAAGGAGAGAGTGAGTGGAGAAGGAGAGAGTGAGTGAGAGAAGGAGAGAGTGAGTGAGAGAAGGAGAGAGTGAGTGAGAGAGAAGGAGAGAGTGAGAGAGAAGGAGAGCCCTCTGAGGCATTAGCA
>OOFB01018801.1:49071-77571 GCA_900323305.1 Trachyrincus murrayi
CTCTCCCTCCCTCTCTCGCTCTCTCTATCCCTCCCTCACTCGCTCTCTCTATCCCTCCATCTCTCCTTGCATAGACAGAATAGGTCACAGCTTTGAAGACACACACACACACACACACACACACACACACACACACACACACACACACACACACACACGCACACACACACACACACATGCACACACTCCACATACACACACACACACATGCACGCACACACACACACACACACACACACACACACACACACCTTTGGGAGTCTGGCTGGGAGATGGCGTTGACTATGGCTTCCACCGCCGTGTCAAAGAGCTCGGGGTCGGGCAGGGCGCTGAAGCAGTCGTGCACCAGACTCTCGCTCTCGTTGAGCGGCACGTCCAGCATCACCCAGGACGACAGGCAGCGCAGCACGCGGGCTTTCACCGCCCCTGGGCTGTCAGCCCGGCGCAGTAGCTGCTGCAGCAGGGGGCACACTGAGCCCCACTCGCGACCCAGCGCACCACGCACCTTGAGAGGACAGAGGGAGGGAGAAACGGCGTGAGATTCTATGGCATTTTCTGTATACTTGAGAGTATACGGCCGAGTATACTTGAGCTGAATTCACAGTTCTGCGTACCCCCCGCGTTTGCACAGGTCCACGTCGGGACTCAGAGACACGACGCGGATCTTTGCAGGGCTGCCTGCATTTATACTTCCACGTCACGTGTAACGTGTACACAAGGGGGCAGTATAGCTTTTTTCCGATCCCAAATATACATGAACTGACAAAGCAACTGCGGGACCGAGTCTGCTCCATTGAAAATACAGTATGTTGCAAAATCATCCAAATGCACTGCTGAAAGGTGGTTGGTGTATCGCAACAGACTGAAAATACAGTGGTTTTTTTTCGCCGGGGTGCGTTCATTTTATTCTCGTGTCTGGCTGTCGAAAACAAAACACTTGCCTGCTCCCCGCTCGTCCAATCGGCGATTATTTGACGCGAACCTCCGCAGAGAGGGGCGGCGGGTTGCTAAGCTCAGGGAGGACTGTCTTCATGTACACGTAGGGTATTGACCGGCAAAAGGGGCGTATGCGCTCTCTGAGCAGTGACATGGAAGTGTGACAGAGAAGTGTGATGTGGCCTTTACCGTTTGCTTACTGTAATGTTACCACTTGACAGATTTATTTCGTTGTTGATTATGTATACAACGTGTGTATCCGTCATCTGCCGTGGCCTTGTGGTTAAGGACGTGGCAAAAAAAAAAGGGATATTTGAAAGCACTCGTTTGCATTAAGATATTTTTCAGTTCTGTTTGAATAAAACCATTTTAACAGTCATCAAGCTTAAAGATACACCATTAATAATAACAACGTTAATCCAACTATAATTAGAGGAGTCTCTGTATATGTATGTATGTATGTATGTATGCATGTCCTTCGATTTTCTCGACAATTGTTAATCCGCTCGACTTCACACTCGGCGGGTGTATTGCTCATGGCCCGAGGAAGTGCAGTGTCGAGTGTGAAGTTGTTTGGATTCACAGCACGCAGCACAGCACAGCACGCACCACAGCGACCACGACCCCAGCAAGAGAATCTGAGTGATAATTTGAGAGGAAATTCGATCTATGTGTGATTTTGAGCATTAGCGGTTTGCATCTATTCAAATTGACACTGTGACGTTATTAATTGAGCTATGGACACCACAGCACCAGCTTTGTATTTGGAAACAATGACATCATCTCCAGGACATCCTTCCTCATTCGCTGAATGAGGTTGGCTTTGGTGTTGCCCACCTGGCGACCCGCCCAGGTGAATCACCACGATGTCCGGGGCGACGCGGGTGATGGTCTGTTTGGCTCTGAGAAGCGGCATCAGATGCTTTGCGTGTGTCCAAATCTCTCAGACTCTCAGAAAACCATGAAAAGTAATACAAAGTCCTTACTGACCGGCAACAAAGAACTCTGCTAGTTGTAAGCTTTTCCACAGAGTCAAAGAGACTGTATCCGTGCCCGATTGAACTCGAGTAGCCAAAGTGAGACAGATCGAGTAATGACATCCGTCCTTCTTTATAGAACCCCCGACCAAAAGTTCCAGAAGCCGGACCGGAAGTTTCAGAAGAGCATGCCCACAACGCACATTATGTTTCCTTCCCTCTTGTTATTGTTATTATTATGAAAGAAATAATTTAACAAATCAATCGTAGACATTCACATGTGCTTGTATCTTTGATCATTCATGTTAATAAATTGTTATATATTGTTTAACAGTTGTAAGTTTATTGTAGCAATGTTGTTGGCAGCGGGATATGGACGGCCATTTCTGGCAGGAGGAAAAAATTAATCAATAACGAAAAAGTCCAAATTGTTACTTCGTGAGTTGAAATTATGGATCTATTATTTAATACAGTCATATTATTAGAACAGTCATAATTAGAACAGTCATAATCATAACTTCATAATTATACCCACTGTTATATTATACCCATTATACTCCTATGAATAGAACACTGCAGAGAGTATATTGTATAGGACTATTTTAAATGTGGTTTCACAAATGATGAAAGGGCCTACTAGTTTATATGCAAGTTTATGGGATGAACAGTAATATCATAATTATAAGACAAAGAATTATAACACTTATAATTATAACACTCATAATTTGACTTTATGGCATTTGTGTGATTTTGCACCCCCTGTGGGTAAAGTGGTGCTTAGCGCTTAGCTGAGCACTTACTGAAATTTACCCTGTGATGCAATTTTTTTAGCCATCTACACCATATTTTTCACACTTGTTGAGGGGGATGTGCATACCAAGTTTCGCTAATGGAAACAACTTAATTTCCCCATAACTCGGCCATTTAACTTTTTTTAAACCCATGAATAACTTTTAATCAGACACGTCCACAGAGCATCTGTCCCAAAGTTCTCCCGAAACTTTCCCTGTGCATAAAAATCCTGCATAAAAAGTCCTATATCCAAAGTTTCCGAATTTTTCCTCCATCATAGTGTTTAACTTTGACCGCAAATTATAGCGGGGGCGAGCTATGGGCGAAGTGGTATCAAACCTTTTTCAGATGTGCTTCACCGGGATACGTATATGTGTAACAAATTTGAAAACTTTTACCCAGTCACGGGCTGAGATATGGGCGGTCGAAATAAAAAATAAGAAGAAGAAGAAGAATCCCGACAATAACAAAAACTATAACTAATAAAACCTTACAAGGAGCACTCGGTCGGAAATTGCGTTTGTGCATATTCTGATGTGTGCGTAATACGTGCGTTTGTGTGCCCCCTACCTGTCCCTTGCGGTACTGCGGGCGTAATACGTGCGTTTGTGTGCCCCCTACCTGTCCCTTGCGGTACTGCGGGAGGCGGCTGGTGTGGAACTCCTCGGGCAGGACAGTGAGCAGCTCGAGAAGCGCCAGGCAGCGTGCCCTCCCGTCCACCCCTCCGCCCTCCTCTTGGAACACGCGCACCATCTCGGCCACGGCGCCCGGCCACGCCTCCGGCATGGTGTTGAGCGCCAGAGAGGCCAGCGCCACACACAGCCTGGTGAGCACCATCTTGGAGCCCGAGGAGAAGCAGGCGATCTGGGAGAACAGCTGGCTCTTCAGGGACTCGTACTGGTCGGTGGGGATGTCGCCCCAGTAGCGGGAGATCTTGGTGTGGAGGGCACTCGCCCCAAAGTACTGGATCTCGGGGACCTGTGAGACGAGGTCGTGTCAGAGTAAAAACACATTTCTTAAAAAGGGAATGTATTTTATTTTTTTTTGCATTTGTTTGTGTGAACATGTGATTGTTGTGTGTACGCGTTTACGAATTAGTGTCGACAAAGACAGTTTGTGTGTGCGTTGTCATACCTTATCCGGGCTGAGCAGGGCCCAGCAGAACTGCCAGGCCTGCGGGGAGATCTGGGCTTGCATCAGCCATTTCTGGGCCAGGTTTTTGTTCTCTATGTTGGGGTCGTAGTACAACTGGTGCAGCGCCTGAACATTTGGAAAAGAAAAACACATGTTTGTTTTTTTTTCTCAGCTCCCTTCAGTCTATGGTTACAAACCTAGAGGGGGAGGAAAAATGTGTCCACAAGGAAATAATGTAAAAATAAGTACCAGTTGTGTTTTTGAAAATGCGACGAATACTCCATTGTGGGATATACAAAAATACAATTGTAATCCAATCCCGATCCATAGAGTTTGTGTATGTTTGTTTTATCATACTGGGTTGTCTGGAGTCAGTGAAACCAGCCTCACACCCGACATACTCACTCAATACATATGACCATGACAGACAGGGTAGTCTGAGACTGGAAAGAGTGCATGTCTGTGCACTACTGTATTAGAAGAGACAGTGGCGGCAGAATTGATGTGTACAGGCCGCAGGAAAATAGACAAGCAGAGAGAGAGAGAGAGAGAGCCGGAGAGCGAGAGAGAGAGAGGAGAGAAAGTGAGAGGGAGAAATCACTCTTCTGTCATGGCTGGATTCGAGATGCTAATTATAGATTTGTTTCCTCCTCGTTCTCTTCACTCTCGCATACTCCCTCTGCCTTCATATCCCATGCCTCCCCAGCTCAAACCTCTCATCACTCACAGATGTACCTTTTTGAAAGACTTTTCAGCACTCTCTTTGTCTCGTCTAAATATTTATTGTCTATCAACAGTAAATGTATCTTTCTGCGCAGTGAACAGATGAACATGCCTTGAACACTCCCTCTGCTGCATAAATGCGCCACTCGGCCGGAAGGCTCAGTTTACAGGCTTTCAGTTGGTCCGCTCTCCCTTGAAATGTGTCCATTGTTAAATGTGAAGTCCTGTAAGGAGTTTCACAAAGCTTAGTCTTTTGTTTGGAATACCTGAAACAGAGAGTCTCCCCACCTCTCAGGTCTTTATTCTCTGTTTACACTGTAGCTAGCCAGCCAGGCTAGACCAATACTAGGGACTGCCGACAATTCAATATTAACAAAGTTCTTCCTCTTTCAGTGGTATTGCATGGTCATGAAAACTAAATCTGTTATGACAATAACATAATGGACATTATTATGTCCTACTAAAAAGCATAGACTAAACTGACCTTCACATCAAACTAGATATGACCTTGACATTCTCGTGATGATAGAAGCTTTGACCGCCCGACTTATATTTCTTTACAACATAATATCCATTTCATGACAACAAATACATCTTCATATCCCTTCGCTCTTGCTAACGCAGTATAGAACCAGCAATGAGTGCTTGGACAGAAGCGTGTTCCTATGGGTGCGTGGGGTCGGGGTGGTTCCAGTATGGCTGCCGACTGCTAGAGGAGGGCGTCAGCTGCTGATCTGCTGCTCTACCATCATTAGGCACCTCTTTCTGTTCGAGCCCCACCAACGCCAGGGCTCCCATCTAATGAGCCAATTGTGTTCAGTGAGGTGGCACAGCTGTGTGTACTGGAGACTGAGACACATACATGTGCACAGGCGCGCGTGTGTGTGCGCGCGCACATCAATCAGAGTACGTGTTTGTGTTAGTTTATACTCCCTGGGATTAATAATAAAACACAGGGAAATAAAAATGTCCACATATAGCCATTTAAAGGAAACTGAACGTTTTGGGACTTTTGGCTCAGATTCATTTTCCCTAAATGCTCATTCGCTAAAGTTATAAAGTAAAATAAAAACTGTGCAACAATACACACACATTCGTAGGCCTTACTATGGCTCTTTAACTGGCGGGACAGAATCCACAGATGGGAGCAAAGCCACCTGCTTCCAACCTGCGGAAGGCTTGCTTAAGGCAGGGACCGTTTAAAGTCACCATCACTCTCCCCAACACCCATTTTTCACAACATAGGAGAGCCAGAGGGGGTGGTGGTGGTGGTGATGCTATAGGTGTAAAAGAGCATCTCTCTCTCTCCCTCTCTCTCTATACCAGTCTCTCTGCTCTGAAGCAGCCATCTGCTCCTCTCACATCACAATATAGTAGGCTGCCACCACTCGGCACTCCAATCCTCAGGGGCCCGAAATAACTCGTCGGGCCCATGAGCTGTACTAACACACGCTAAGCAATTAACAACAAGAAAGAAAAAAGGTATGAGGGCTATATGTCAAGAGTGGGTGAGGGGCGGAGACATCAAAATCACATTCCGTAGTCCTCACTGACAGACACGCAGCATGGTAGGAGACAACAGTGTTACCTCTATGATATATGATAGCAAAATATCATCATACCAAATATCATAATACACTACACACACAAAAACTCTGGAACGCATCATGTATAATTTCCACCAGCCACTCGTATACATACATGTATACATACACGCATGTACATTAAGTACACATGCGCTTGCAGCACAGCAGGTGATGGCACATGGCTGTGTATCCCTGGGGCCATGTGTTGACCACAGCTAATGCTCAATGTCAGCCTCCTAATGGGAGCTCAGCCGGCGCTCTGGCTGCCCTTTAGGAGCATGGCCAAGGTGAGGAGGAGACACACACGGCCTGTTCTCTCTTCATATATTGTATGAGGGGGAATATCTGCTCTAATGAAGGAGCTCTAAGAGAGGCTACATAGGAGTGTGTGTGCGTGTTGTGTGCAGGCGGTGGTAGACTGAAGCTAAAAGGAACACCCTGTTGCCAAGGGTGACACATTCTCAG
Source organism: Trachyrincus murrayi (assembly GCA_900323305.1). Taxonomy (NCBI): domain Eukaryota; kingdom Metazoa; phylum Chordata; class Actinopteri; order Gadiformes; family Macrouridae; genus Trachyrincus; species Trachyrincus murrayi. The sequence continues at coordinate 55,685 of OOFB01018801.1, forward strand.
CGATTTAAGTCTGACCCGAGTCGCAAGCTTGTGAGCAATTCTTTGTCGTATAGAATGGTATTAAAAGATTAGTGCTTTTCTCCACATCGCGGTGAAGACTGATTACTTACTGCCACTCGATCAATAGACATGATCGGCCACTGCATCCCTCCAAAAATCAATGGACGACAAAGCCGGGAAACATGCTGTATTTGCAAGCTATACTATATAGACTCTATTTCTCCCCTCTTTTTTTACCTGGAAGTGTCTTCTACCCTTTCGTTTCGTTTATTAATTCATTATATTTTTGATGGCAATGCTTTCATTGCATGTCAATTCACATGTTCAATGCAAAATTATAATAGCATTTGGTCATTAAAAGATTATGACATGCACCCTCCTTTGACTGCATAATATTCTAAACCCATGGCAGCACTGTGTGCCATAATAAACACCTGCTGTACCCAGCACCTGTATTTCTTAGAGGTTTCAAAACAACATGTTACGGCCAATGACTTAATTTAATGGTCTATTGGTGATTAGTAGAGCTGATCACCTGTAGCTGATCAGCAATTTGTATAAATATAAGTATAAATATGCCAGCACCACAGTCTTGCTCTCCCTTGCTCTCTAACTTGATGGTCTGTTTTTGTTGAGAATCCTGGGTGTGAGAATTGTTACTGAGAGTATAGATCTTTGTGTTTTAGGTCTTTCTGTTGCTCGTTAAGGTAAGTAGAGCTGTTCCGATACAGATACCAGTATCAGAAATGCCTCCAATACAGCCCAAAATGCTGGATCGGGTATCGGCGAGTACGCGGCGTGTCTACGCATCGATCCGATACTCGATACAATAATGACCATGGAACTGTCTAACTCATTATTTGTTATCCAAAGATTAGCTACCACAGCCGCTGCTTCCCGGTAGAGGACCCGAGAACAGCGTAGCTGTCCTTTTCGCTGCATGCGCATATGGATACGTGCAGAGCGTATCAGGATGAACTATTACATTTGACTATATATTGTTTGATGTCGGGTGTGCATTATCCATACAGTCTATAGTATAATCCGTTATAGCTCCTTTCCTTAGTGCGCGAAATTGCCGCAACGCTTTCTCCACAGGAAAACAATGGAGTGGGTCACGCACGGTGTTCAAACACATCTCAAGTGAACAAGTCGATGAGACAAGGCGGGACTAGGGGAAAAAAAGCAACCGAGCAAACAGCAACAACTTCTCCCCGCGGCTTTCAGGCAACAATATGCGGTCCAAAGAGATCACGGCAGCGATAGCGGCAGATATGAGACCCTTCTCTGTGGTAGAGAATACGGGGTTCAAGAACATGCTGGTCATGCTTGACCAGCGATACACTATTACTTCCCGCACACATTTTGCCCAGACAGTAATACCTGCCTTATACAACAAAACAGAAGAACACATTGACATGGAGTTGTCAGAAAATCCTTCTCTTGCGTTAACTACAGACAGTTGGACGTCTAGAGCTGCAGAGACAACTTACTGTTAACGGCTCATTGCAGCAGACTGGGAGATTAAAAGCCAAGTCACACTGTGATTTCATGTAGATAGACTAATCTTTAAAAACGTGGTCCTATTTTGTTTAAGCACTGCTGTGCGACTTCATTTTGCCATATGTTGCTGATCTATGCATTCCTTTGTTGAAGTTGTGTTTAAATTACTATTTTATGTTTTACGTTATAAAGCAGGCACTAGTGTTTTGTTTATGTTTCCATGTGCTGCTGGAAGCCATGCTATCCTTGTTGTTTACTGATTTAATAATAAATGGAAAATCTAAATAGAAATGAAAAATGTTCAGGCATTTATTTTGTCGATGTATCGAAACCGTACCGAACCGTGACACCACCATACCATATTGTACCGAACCGTGAGTTTTGTGAACCTAGTGTGTATATATTTTTAAGAAACTTTATAATAAAATATTATATTCATTATATTGCATACAATTCAGTCATGTATCCATTTACTGTATTCATATTTTACAAAGTTTGGAAATGGGCTAGCCTAATATTCAGCTTTTTAATGAAAGAAAAAAAACTCATTGTATCGGGTCGGTACTCGGTATCGGCCGATATGCATGTTCAGGTATCGGAATCAGGAAGGAAAAAATGGTCAGAACATCTCTAAGGGTAAGCTGCCATTTTGTTTCTGCTCCTGTTTTTCCTGTGTTTGTTAGAGAGGCAGTTTAGAAGTGTATTTTTGTTTAAGCCTAGATTGTGGATTTTGGTTAAGAGACAGAGGGTCTTTTGGTTATTATTTTGGCCTGACTTCGAAGCTATCCCTTCCTTAATATTGTTCCTGTGTTGGTTTGGGTCTAAGGTAGGGTTGCAAAATTCCGGGAATATTCAAAGTTGGAAACTTTCAATGGGAATTAACGGGAATAAACTGGGAATTTTGGGGTAATTTATACTACTGTATTTACCTTGTCATATACAGACATAAATATAAACATTTTGTTTTGTCATAAGCACACATGCATGCGAACATTCCTAATACAAATTATAAAAATGACATTTTTGAGGGGGATTTAGGTTTCAGTTTCCTTAGGTTTCAGTTTCCTTATCGTCGGACAGCTGATAAGGAAACCAAAACCTAAACCCCCCATTCATCGGTATTAGACACTGAAGCAGGATGTAGACATTGTACTGATTTGTAGCATTCAAAACATTCATTCATTCATTCAAACCTTTATTTATTCTCGAATAGACAGTTGAGGTTACCCTCATTTACAATGTCGCCGAGACTTACAGGCATTTCAATATGCAAAAACAATTAGTAATAAATAAAGAAATCAGTTTACATTGTAAACATATAACATATTCCCAAAAGAACACTTTGCGAATGACTTATGAGGTTGGAAATACATTCAATTTCCAAAATTCCCGAGCTAAACTTCCTGTGGAAACTTTCCGGAAATTTACCGGAAATTTTCCGCCGCTTTGCAACCCTAGTCTAAGGGTAACCTGCATTTTATATGGAGTAGGTGTTCAAATAAATGCTTTATTTGAATGGTTTCTGTTTATAGTGTCATTGTAATCCCTTTATGCTGTGTTACCTCCCTGCTACGTCTGATTAAGGGTCGTAACGCAACACATCTACTGTAGTGCATCAGTGTAGAGTAGCACGTTATGTACTAATTACGGTCCACTGTGGGGGGTCATCCTGGGTGTACTTTCCCAATCACTGTAAATCCTACAGACAGTGCGTGCAGTATAAAAGACAATGTAGTATTGTATGGAGAAAAAACCCCAAGTCACTCAAACAAAGAGCTTTGTTTGAGTTGAACAGCAATACAGAGCCATCAGATCCAGCACCACAAACACACAAGTGTGTACACGTGTTCTCTGAGATCCCAGTGTGCCACCATGCTGGTGACTGCTGCGCAGTACTTTTCAAGGATTTCCATGGAAATTGTCAATCCAAGACAAGACATTTGTTTCCCAACCAACTTATGGGAAGCGCATTTTTGGCAGTTCTTCGATGCAGTTTCACATCTTGAATTGTTTTGACCGTTCTGTGCGGCACACCTCCCTGCTACCCACTAGCTGTCATGTAGTGAGGGGAAAAAAATGATAACAAGCTCTCAGACTCTCTCAGAGACAACTGAAGCGGCTTAAGGCTTTTTCTTACAACCATTCAGTCTCTAAAAGATTAAGCACTACCTGCCAGCAGCCAATGGCTGATTGACCATTTGGCAGGTAAAGAAAATGCAGGGTTACATATTAAAACAATTGCTTGCCTGGTAGATTTTTCCAGATAAAAAGACAAAATTCTAAAAGTAAATTTTGGACCTTGCTAGCATGCTATGATGAATAGCCTCATAAACCAACTGCGTCACAGACTCCAAGGGCTTTCAAAAGGAGCTTTACATTGTTTGTAATGTACAATATAGGCCTTTGTTGATATGTGCATCTGTTTGGGTCTTTTTTTTGGTAACTGGTCATTTTTAGATGATGAGAAGCATTTACAGAAGTCAACACGTCACTTTGTTTCGGCATTTTTGTTTTGACTTTGACCAGATCAAATGTTAAGTTGTTAACAGGTGTAGGTTTAATGATCCTACTAGAGATGTTCCGATACCATTTTTTTCCTTCCCAATACTGATTCCGAAACCTGAACTTGCGTTATCGGCCATTACCGAGTACCGACAGTTATTTTTTCTTTCATTAAAAAGCTGAATATTAGGCTAGCCCATTTCCAAACTTTGTAAAATATGAATACAGTAAATGGATACATCCAACATGACTAGCCATGAATTGTATGCAATATAACTAATATAATATTATGTTTTATTATATTATTATTATAAAGTTTCTTAAAAATATATAGCCTATATATAATTTGAGTGTTTTTAGTATTTCTTTGTTTCCTATATTAATGTGACCTTTCTTATGATAATCATTGTGTACCGATTATATAAGCGTTCTTACTGTTTGCTGCGTTATATGCGAGTTATTGTTCATTTGTTGAGTTGCGTTGTGTGCCTTTAAGAAAGGACGTAACGGGATGTAAACACAGAGCACTACGGCGTTTAGTTTGGACTAGTCAAGAGTGGACCCACGGTTTTCTGACCGTGTCAATAAGTTTAGACGTAAAGGACGACTGTAAAGGAATGTGGAATAAATAAAACATCACTTTAACAAAGGAGAAGGAATCAGTGGGATTACCGTTATAAAATGAGTCAGGCCAACACACTCTCACTCGCACACTAAGGAAAGGAGCTAGAACGGATAATACCATAGACTGTATGGATAATACACACCCAATATAGAACAACATATAATCAAATGTAATAGTTTATCCTGTGATATGCTCTGCACATATCCATATGAGCAGGTAGAGAAAAAGACAGCAACGCTGTTCTCGGGTCCTCTACCAGGAAGCAGCGGCTTGTGGTAACCGTAACTAAGTTTTAGATAACAAATAATGAGTTACAGTTCCATGGTCATTATTGTATTGTGCGTGTATGTACAGTATATAGAATAAATGGTTAAACTGATTTTACTGCGCGTGTCTGGATTGTTTATGAAAATGGTGCGATCGCCAACGTACACGTGTTCATCCGCATGCCGGTTATTACACAGCTTATGACTGGTGAGAAATGATATGTGTATAATGTAGTGCACCACACATTCAAAAGTCAGTGTTGAAGTGACAATTAACTAAATGATCTCTCTTTCGGCTGAATGGCAGCTGTGATTTCATTCACCATATAAGAAAAGTTGATTGAGAAAAAAAAAGACGAGTACCGGATCAGTGCATAGACTCGCGTACTCGCTGATTTCCGATCCAGAATTTTGGGCTGTATCGGAGGCATTTCCGATACTGGTATCGGAACAACTCTAGATACTACCTGCCTGCTTATGAAATGAATTCTGATCAGTCTCTCCCATGTTAACTAAGGACTTCAGCATTTACTAAAGGAATAACGCCCTTAATAAATGCAATAACTGATTTATTTCGTTGCTGTGTAGGCACATATATATTGATCCAAACACCAGCTCCAACTGTCTGAATATTAACTGCTATAATGAAGTTAAAGAATTGAAGAAAAAAAAGAGAATGCTGCAGAACAAAAAACGCCTGAAGACACCTTTCCAGTTAGTCATAGAGATGTGATTAATGTAAGTCTCTTGTACATTAAAATGTTCATTTTATGTTCTTTGCTTCTCCATGACTCCATGAAAATGATTTAAAAGACTACCATACGGGTGAATGTCTTTAATTATAAGATTGTGGAGAACATTGGTAGACAGCTGGGGAAAAGGTGTGTGTCTGATCCTCATTTAAGATAAGAAAGGTGATTTACTGCTCTAGAAGGTTCATGACATCATGGCATGAATTTGTTCCCAGTAACTCTGATGCATGAGTATACTAATAATAAGAAGAAAACATTTATGGTATGTATCCGTATTGCAGTACAATGACACAACATAAATCTGTAATGAAAATATTTTCTGAATTGCATGATATAACTCGAACAAAATTGAGATGACAAAAGCAATTTCTTCATATTCCTGAGTTTTAGATTCTATATATATTATGCTAGCAATGACAATGGCATACTGTATGTACCATCACTGTGAGTTCAATACATACATGTACAATTTCATGATATAGAAGGCAAAAACCAAACACATTTTCTTTTTTCTCTTTCAAGCCCTATGCTTCTAATTCTGTTGCACCCCCTCCTCCCACTTAATTAACTGCCATTGATTGTCAGACATACAACGCTCACCACCACCACCACCCCTCCGCAATCCCTCTCATCAAATCGGCTGTGCTCCTCTGCAGAAACACCTCTACTCTCCCTCTCCCCATCCCCCCATTGTCTTGCCTCCCCCCTCTGGCAACAGACAGTGGCCACCCAGCAACAAGAAGATTCATCACAGCAACCTGGCAGCCACGCCAGCGACACCAGAGGGCGGCACGGCGCGCACTTGCCTGTGTCGTTGCGCCCCTATGTAGTTGGTTGGCAGCGCAAACAAATAAAACCACGCAGACCGTTTATTAGAGACAGTACAAGAGCGAGTCAAGGGGGTTGGATATGGCTTTTAATATGCCATCTTTAGCTTTGTCATCGCTCCCTCTCTCCTTCATAGGACAACCCCGCATGTAATAACGAATATGATGATCCCAGTATGACTAGCTCATGATGACGACCGCACTGCTGTGATGAGAAAATGCAATAAATCTTGCTCGATAAGTTTCTATTTTCAACAATTGCATTTCGCCGACACATACACGTTTGTGTAACATTACATAATCTGATCCGGTGCGTAATTACCGATAAAAGGACCAAAAACACCAACCTTCTCCACGTTCTCCACAGTGAATTCCAGGGTGTCCGGTGTGGTCGCTATCCTCCCGGAGGTCTCCATATCTCCGCTGACACGGAGCTGTCAAACGGCTCAACAACACAACGGTTTAGGAGCGAGGAGGCGTTATTTGTGTTTCCCTGAACATATAATACGCTGAACACGTGTATAAATACAGCGCGATTACGCTTGGGATTATTATGACTGAACTGACTCCCACGACACCACAACAAGCTAACCGGCAGGCTAACGTTAGCGCAGCGGACTTAGCCCCGCACCGTTGACAAGCGCCCGCTGTACTGCTAACATGCTAACGCACACCTAGCTTAGCAGTGTAATGTGATGTTAACCAAGCGCGAACTACAGACAGCCGACAAAGACAGTTTGGTCACTATTCTTCGTGGACTCAAGCTATAGTCATAAAATGAAACAGAGTCCATATGACGCATTTGTAAAGCCCACTAGAAAGCTACCAATTGTCACCTCTCTTCTGCGACGACACGGGACGATGCTGCCAGCTCCGGTCGACGTTCAGCCTCTCCGCCGTCAGACTAGACCTGCTCCCGTCTGGCCAATGAGGTGGCTCGTGCCGTTCCTCCAATCACATTGGGCTACATCTCATGGCGAGGCGGTGAGTCAACACCATCATTTTACCCCAATGTGTATTCGATCTGCGCACAATCTCAACGATATGAGAAAGCAAAACTTAAAAGGAAGGTACGATTTCAAATGTTGCCACAGAATGTGCAAAGTGATCAATGACTGCTCACTACTTGTCTATATACGACACTAAAACACTACATTGTCCCTATGATAACCTATATTCGTGTGTGTGATTAAAGCGTAAATGTCGCTAGTGTCGTGTACAATATTGATATTTCAGCTAATTCATATCCTCACTGGTCGAATTAATATCCCTATGCGCTGATATTACGGGGTGCGTTTTCTTTTTTTCTTTTTTTGGTCAACAGCGTCTCCATGTGGCTGAATGTAAACACTGCACAGTAGCAACACGCCCTCTCATTGTGTGTCGCCCTTTATGTCTGACATGGTGTAACCTACTGAAAGTCAAATTAAGCATCCCAGACACAATTAAGAATTACAGCCGTATTTCCATTTAAACCGTTTAAAAAGTTCCTTTAAATGGGTTTTCCCCCATTAGGTAGTCCTACTACATGTAATTGATAGCCTACATATCCGCTATTGCGTTTTTAATGCGCAGGGCCAAGTTCATTAAGCCTGTCAGTCTATAGGAATAAGAGCACATAATTCGACAACTTCACACAGTATTTTTCTAGTCATGTCATGTGGGCACGTGTCGATGATCTACGTCCTACTGGCTCAAATGTGCGCGTCATGAAACGCTCACCGCTGACTATTTTGAACACGAGTGAGTCCGCGTCGTCGTCCGTCGAGGGTCGGTAACACGTGGCACTGTATTTAAGAGGCAGGCGGAGCGGCTGCGTTCACTCAACACACACCAGGGCCACCGCGCGTCAATAGGCTGGATATCTGGCGTTGGGATTATAGACTTATTATAGACCGATTAGCACTACCAAAGGAGGCGCGCAAAAGAAACAAGCAACTACTGCGAGGCAGCCAATTGCTGGGTTTCTTCACGCTCTAATCAAACGTCAAAAGGGATGGATTTTTTGCTAAATGTCGCGATTTGGGCACTTTTGCTGGTTCACATGGACTCCACAGTAGTTGGTAGGTAATTTATTCTCAAACGTTGTGTTTTGGTTTGCATAGTTTGGATATGGTCTCCGGTTGTTTGTAGGAGGCTACTAATACAAGTGTCATTACACACCCGGACAGATCTTACCAGCCTTGAATGCTGCGGTATATTTTGTCAATAGGCTGGTATACAAATTAAGTCTTCATTGTTTGTTGATGTGCGGCAATAGTTGTATTATTCTGCTGCTATCAAACGTGTGTGTGTGTGTGTGTGTGTGTGTGTGTGTGTGTGTGTGTGTGTGTGAGACAATGAAGTGCAGTAAAGATTGTGCAACGTGTGGTACATTTCATTAACCTTATCTATAATCAAACCGTGACTTCCCCTCTCTAACACTTCCCGTTATAAGAGCACACCTCCTTATTCTAAATGCATCTGAAACTTTATTTCGCGAAATGGATTCATTGCTCAGCTATACCCCCTAGTTGTAAGGCCTATGTTTTAACCCCAATGTTTTTTTTAGTTTTCGCCCGTTTTCTCTTTTCTTCTTGTTTCCAACAGTTAACCCAATTCTCGTTTTACCCTCCTGTATCTGTACTCACATGTTTAAAGAGGCTATTGGCATCCATTGGCATCACATGCGCCCCTTAAACTGAAGATCAGATGAGTGGAAAAAGAGTGGGTCTAAGATGACATATTCCCATTATCCCGGCTGTCACTGAGATGAGCTAAGCAATATAGTCTCATTTATGTAGTATATTTAGCTTTCTGTGGCAGTTTATTGTCCACTGGTTCATGACGGTATAATTAACTTTCTCTATAATTAGTATATGTGCGGTAGGATTAGAAGCAATACTTGTTTCTACGGTGGCCGAGATGTTGCAATACATTGGTACCTAACATGAATAGTTGTCCTAAAAAAGAACCCAGGGTGGGAAAAGAAGATGTAGCATAGACCATATTAGGCTAAGCACATGAAAGGCTGTGGGAGGACAGACAAAGAGAATAGAAACCTGAAATAAACAGACATGAAAAGGCCAGCACAGCACTGCCTTACTTCAACCATGACCTTTTGCATTTACAGTTGGTGGCACATCGGAAAAATCTGTTGAACGCTCGCTTCTATCTCTCAGCGTGACTTTAAAGGGATTCACCCCAGCCATTAGGCAGTTAATGTTATTTATTCCGTTAGTTTATTCTTCCACTGTTTTCTTCTTGGGGCGTTTGGATGAGTCAGACAAAGACAGTTGTTGCTGGCATGCCCCTTCCACTGTGTGTTGAAGAAGTACACAGCTGCTTGTACAGAAGCGGTTGGCTGCCAGGGTCAAGGAGTGAACTGCAGCTATTTCCCCAAGGACTGTGTGCATGAGTTTGTGTAATGTTTGGAGAGAAGTATGCAGACGGGAAACAGTGGCACCTTTTATAAATCTCCCTATTCCCGCAACACAAACATATACACTCTCTTACTCTCCCTCTTTGACACTTAGACACACATATATGCTTGTACACACACACACACACACACACACACACACAGGGTGTAATATGCTATGTATATATATGGAACAAGGCCAATATTGTACAGCCATCTTTCTATTTTTGTCTGTTTTCCTATTCTGTGTTCTATTTTCTTGAGGTCCAGACAAGAATCCCAGTGTTTGCGTGTGGTTTAGTGTGTATGTGAGTGAGACAGGGAGAGAGGGAGAGAGGGAGAGAGAGAGAGAGAGAGAGAAAACAACAAGCGATTTAAAGAGGGGTTTGAGTGATTACAGACATAATGAGAGGCACCACAGAACTGTTACTGGCTGTTAATGACATTACATTACATTACATCAGTGCTCTGGTCTTCATCAAAGAGTGGTCAGAGGAGCAGATCAAGTGGATGCAAATGCAGTAGCTGTTGAGAAATAATGTGTGTGTGTGTGTGTGTGTGTGTGTGTGTGTGTGTGTGTATGTCAGAGAGAGAATGAGAGAGAGCTAGTTGTTCATATAATGTTAAGTAATGTAGGCATAATATGTAGTTGTTGAGTCATACACTACCCATGTTGTTATATTGTATAATTGTACAGCTGTTAGTTTTTGTCATGCACTACAGTATGATATTTCAGATCAGGAATGTGTCTTTCAAAGGAAACTTGAGTATGAAATTACAGAAATGAAAACATTGAACAAAAAAATAATACACTTAAAACTTAAAATAATACAAAAATAAAAAAATAAAAGTCATCCACTGTAATTAATTTAAATTTGAACAACAACTGCAGACTCACATTTTTTCCATTTTGCAATGGATCCTAACATCATTGTATTCATTCTCAGCAGGGCAGAATCAGAATGTTACCCACTCACTCACATCCTCTAGCTCTGAAGGATCTGGGCCCACTCCAGGATCTGGGTCCCCTGCCACACTGGAAGGCTCCAGTAACACCACCGTGCTACATGTAAGCCAGGGTAACACAACACACACAGCCTTGGATGTAGCGGCGCCCACCATCTTGGACCCAAGCGCAGTGATGCCACCCAATGAAAAGAACACAGCCAATGGTAACCAGGACTTCATTCCATTGTTTGCAGCATTTCGATGGACACAGTGGTCCTTGTCATGGTTAACTTTCTATAGATTTGAGAAAATTAAGAAATCTGGGTAACTGTGAGACAAATGGTTTCACAAGATTCCTGTCAATACGTAGCCCTGATGTGGGGCAGGATAGTATAGGCTAGGATGGTCAAGTCCCAGCTGAAAGGTTCTGGGTTTGATCCCCAATGCTGCTACGAAATCTCAGACAAGATGCCTCTCTCCTACCTGCCCTTTAATGAATAACCCTAAATAGTAATAGTAAAGTGGTAGTAATAGTAAAGAAGATAAACCAAGCAGGGAGATTCATTTATTATAGGAAACAGTGATTATCGATATGGCAATGCAAATTGTCTTCTTTCACTGAGTTTCAAAAGGCTCAGTTCAGTCAGTTCTACTTCCTGCTTTCAGCCCACGTTTCAATTCCGTTTTCATGTCCCTTGTGAGACTGTGACAACGATAAACAAAGTCAACAGTTGATAATTGATTTGATACTTCATTGTACTTGATGAAGAGATAGTACGAACACCACAGTTCCTTGAATAACCAGTTCCTTGAATAACTTGATCTGTTTCAGAAGAAGCTTTAAGGGACTATGTGTAGGATGTTACATGCATACATTGCTTTAAATTGCCAATATATATATATATATATATATATATATATATATATAACAAGTTGTAATTTAACTTAAAAAATTAGACCTTTCCCCGACTCTGTTGCGTAGAACAGCCTGTGGGCTGATTTCTATTATATTTGAACCAGTACTCCCCAAACCCATCCGGGACTCACTCCTCCTTCAAGTCTTCCCTCAAAACCCATCTCTTCAAACTTGCTTTTAATGTTTAAACTCTTCTACATGTTTTCATATTGTCTCTGTAAAGTGTCTTTGAGTATTTTGAAAAGCGCTATACAAAATAAATGTGTTATTATTATTATTATTATTATTATTATTATTATTATTATTAAAAAGGAAGGAAGTGACGTCTAAGCGCGCTCCCGAGTGCCCTAGTGTATAAAGAAGAGCTAGCTTTAGCCAGTTTGTATTATTGTGTAGTTAGCTGCCGAGAAAGGGCAGTTCACCTACAGCCAAAGGGGTCAGTCATATGCCACTGACTACAAGTCTGTGTAGCCAGGCCAGTTGCCAAAGTAAACACAAAGTAAATTGACTCACTTTACCAGGAAAGTACATTTACCCATCATATTGCATAATAACCTAAATCCCCAGCCATATCTAGTGCCATGTAACAATATCCATATTATATTGATAAATTGCCCTGTTTTAAGACCTGAAGTGAAGTGCAGCTGCTGAAAACACAACATTGTGTCGCAGTCCTATTGTTCTGGTCTCTTCCCAGGGGCAAAGGACAGGGAAATATTTCATAGGAAGCCCAGCATGGCTGCTCAGGGGGCTGTAAAGCTATATTTAACAAAGTTGTTATCTCAGCCTGTACAGAACACCGTCACACACTCACGGGTGTGACAGTCTCCTTCACTCTCTCCTCCTCCTCCTCCTCCTTTCCTCTGTCCCTCCCTTTTCTCCTCTCCTCAAATCACTCTCTCCTATAATTACACACACACATACACACACACACACACACACACATACACGACTGGTTGGAATAAGACAAAGACCTATTCAATAAGTATGCAAAACTGAGAGTAGATTTAGATTTAGTTAGATTCTCTCTTTTCTCACCTCACACTGTGCTCTCTCTCTCCCTCCCTTCTCCAGGCACTGAAATTAGCCTTCCAAAAAAGCAGCCCTCATTGCCAGAAGCCCCCACTGAATCACACCACCTCTCCTCCACCACCACCACCACTATCACCCCTACCTCCACCCCCCTAAACACAGAGCACCCCAATCCTTCACAGACACTCTCTTCCACCCAAGCTCCCAGCACACCGACCACCGTCTCCGCCGAACCCCACTCCAGAAACACCAGTTCACCCATGGGCGATCCGGCTCACTCCACAACTACACCCACGCCGGGAACCTCCCACCCCACCAAGCCTGCTGCCCATACCACCAGCACAAGCGCCGGCTCAATCCCTGCCACTCAACCCCCAGAGGAGGTCACCAGTGGCCAGCAGCACAGAGAACCCTTCTCTGCACACTCCGATATGCCCGCTGAGACCTCCAGGGCAGCCCACCTGGTGTCTACCACCACCCCACTGAGCAGCTCCTCCGCCCAGGCCAAAGCACGTGCCGACACCCCCTCTCAGCTCAGCGTGGGAGAGGCTGGTAAGTGGATATATATGTTTGTTTTGTATTCGGTCAGGGGACTGTCCGCCATGATATCCACACAAGCCTAGAGGAGAATTGGCTTTAGGAACAAAGGCGATGCTGTTGTTTGTTTTTCAGGACAAGCCAGTCCCTGCCTCTACACACACACACACACACACACACATACAGACACAAGAATGAACAGACACTGTCACTCACACATAAATAATAACAAACAACACACACACCCAACGCATACACAAAAACGTGCTTCCCACCCCCCTCTTATCTAAATCTTGTGAAAGTTCCGTCACCATCGGCCGCCGGACAATCAGCGCTCTGTCTGTGGTCTGGACTATCATGTGACTAGAGACATGGACGCTCTCTGTTCACCTCACCCCTTTGTTTATTTCCTCTTTGTCTCTCTCTTTCTTTCTCTGCCCCGTGCAAATAACAACGCAACGTTTACAGTTGACCTTCCCAGTTAAACCAGGTTTAAAAAGATAGATTTCTCCCTGACTTCTCTCTTCGCTTTTTTGTTCTTTTTTTAATAGGACAAGAATTGGCACTTTGCCTCCAACCATAAATCAGAGTTTTCACTGTAATGTGGTTGTAGCGGATAAAATGTATTTAAAGTACACAGAGCCAGTCCAGTCATAGCAACAGTTGGGCATATGCAGAAATATATTCTTATTCAACAAGCAGTGCATTATGCAAGCAAGGCAAAGACCCGAATGCAAGACAGACTTGTGCACACAAAGCTATGAATACAGACAGACACATTTTAAAACAACACATCCTAACAACACTCTTAACGGTCCTGCCAAGTACCAGCGCTCTATATAAACTACATATAAACTATATATAAACTACTAACACAAGCCACAAGGTCTCTGGGTCTATGTCCTCGTCTTTCTCTGCCCCTCATCCTCGTCCCTCGTCCACAGTTCCTGTGGAACTGGCTCCTGTGCCAGCTACACGGGACTTCCAGAATACACACACTTGAATGAGTTTTACAGCACTTGTAATTCCATGTGAATAACATCAGCGTACTGTGGCTGTGCGTGGGCTTTGGGGGTGGAATGTTTCACAAGCCACAAATGACGTTGCTCCTTTTGCATTTTTTGGAAGTTCAAGAAACCGCTACGTTTTTATACGTATACGAAATTCTATTGTTCCGACTGACTGGATGGACTCTCCTTCGTCTCCCTCAGCGACGGTGGTCCACGAGTCGACGGCCGTAGACCCCTTACTCGCTGGCCTGGTGTCGGCCTTCATCATCAGTGCAGTCATCATCACCCTCCTCCTCTTCCTCAAACTGCGCAGGAGAGACAACCGGCCCGTGTTCCGCAGGCTCCAGGACCTGCCCATGGTGAGCAAAACCATCTACCGCCACTACTATACATCACACTAGGCATGCTGAGTCAGCGATACGTCACGACGATGTGCTACCGGCCATGGAGCACAAATCTTAAGTAAACCAAATCCTGTATGTGGGAGTGACAGCCGACGCCTCGTGTTTTGACTCCTTCTACAGGATGACATGATGGAGGACACGCCTCTGTCCATGTACAGCTACTGATGGAGAGGAGGGTCGAGGGACGCGCTGAAGCCACCAGACGGTCTTACAAGTCCAACACAGCCTCCTTTGCATAAGTCTCTCGATGTGCCCTTTCCTTCCTCCACACCGTGAAGAAGGAGTATTGCGTTAGGTCTAAGCCAATTATTCTATTAGTTCAGTTTGTTGAGCATCTCTAGATCCGTGGAGATGACAGCCGACGCGGCATTGGAGAAACGAGGATGTTGTCCTCCTTCTAACCAAATATAAATGCTAAATTATAAATGTTTGACCGTACCACACACAACCACAACTTAGGTGACCTTTGATATTATTGTTAGTATTGTTTTTTAGGGTTTATGTTGTAGCCCTTGTCTTTCAAAGTTAGGATGAGGATACGTCGAGGCAGAAGGGCACACTTCGTACACGTACACATACACGTGTCCTTACTGAGAAGGAAAAAGCAGTCGCCTCATCGCTGGCTTGGTTCAGAATGGCTGTTCTTGTTTCCACTGTAGTTGATGAGTTGATATTTTGTAATTAGGTTGTGGTAATCTGGTGTAAAATCTATCCATGGCCAGCCTTGTTCCTCCCACTTCCCTGCTGCTGGTCAAGTTGAAAAGTCAGATAATTGGGCTACTAGGCCTGAGTGGAGTATTAAACAATGAATTAACTGATGCATGGCAATATGTTTCAGGTGAATGGATAGCAGCCTTGACAGGAAATGTCAAAGTTACAGCTTTTTTTTGTGTCAAAATACCCTGGAAGGGGATGTAGTAGGATCCTAATACCCTGACAATGGGATGTAGGTAGGATCCTATGACCAAAACCAAAAACATATGGTTGGGTGATGCTAAGGGATCCAACTGTACTGTCATGTGTCAGTTATGGATTGTAGGTTTAAAGAGTACCTACACGCTAGATTACTTTTGTGAGTTTGTACACTGTTAGCATACACATCACATCATTAGCATGGTCAGGTTACATCATGACCACGGTCTACACTGTAGACCTACACTGAAAATATAGCATGGATCAGCTTTAAAACAAGACAAAACCTCAGGGAAGGTCTGTCTACGCTAGTATATAAAACATAAACTAAACATTGTTAATATTACATTATTCATCCAAACATTAGATGAACAACTGCACTAATAGATGTTTTATAGTGCATCAAGGCTGATGGATTTGAAGCCATCTTTTTTTTCATTTGTAGCTTTGTAATATTTAATGTCTACACTTTGCTATAAAATTGATTTTGCGGTCATTGACGCAACAATTTTAATCAAAATGTCACATGAAGCCAATCTAATACATTGCTCTCTCTCTCTCTCTCGGTCTATTAATAGTGTAGGGTGTTATAGTGTCAGGTGTTATGGTGTTAACATCCAATTAGCCGAAACACTCTGATATAAAAAGTTGTGTGAAAGCAGCAGCAGTACTAGAGGGGACTCTAACCTTCGATAGGAAGCAGCAAACTCAACAAGGTAGTCTCGCGGTACTTGCTCTTTAATAAGGTTGCACTTTATGTTTAAAGGCTTGCAGGAAAGGGAACATTTTAAAAAAGTGTATGTGTTTGACTGTGTGTGTGTGTGTGTGTGTGTGTGTGTGTGTGTGTGTGTGTGTGTGTGTGTGTGTGTGTGTGTGTTTATACATATTTTTCAAATGTACATGGGTGGGTATGGTAGGGGGTATTTAAATGTTTTTACTGAAGGCAAAATACTGCTGTACTTTTTTTTCTTTTGCTTTAGTGTGTATTTTGTATTCTTTCCTGAGATCTATAGTCCAAGATAGTGCCTTGTACAGGGTAGGGACTGCTCTTATTGTATACTGTGTATGTCTGTATTGTATTCATATTCACACACTCCATGCTCTCAGCCCTACCAGTCATTCCAACATTCAGCCCTATACAAACAGACACATAGGACTTGGGTGCTGCTCCGACTTGCCTGAGTTTGCGCAATATGCCTGAGCAGATTCCCCTATGTGTCCATCATTCATATCGGGGCATTTCTAAGCCGATAATGTCCCCCCTTCACATACATAAAGAAAAATGGTTTTGTGTTGGCTACAGATGAAGTTTGTATCGAGCCAGGCAAATCTATGGAAAACGATAGTAATATCGTTAATATAGTTGCAACTTTATGATGCCAAAATATCTGTAGTTGGTTGTAACCATCCATTAGGTCAGTCATCTTCTGTTGATTATAGTGTTAGAACCTTGAGGACATAACAAAAACCCTTTAAGAATACAAAAAATAGAATAATAAACATGCATTTATTATAGGCCCTCATTTGAATCGGGGAATGTGCCAATTATGTCTGATTATGCACTGCCTAAAACTAACTAAGGGAATTAATGCCATTATCTGTTGTGCTTGTTAAAACGTAACTAGCTATGTGTGGTTATAAATTATACTTACAGCTTCTTTTTTACATTACAGCATTAATATGTCAACATCATCATTGCATAATTAGGATTAAAATTCTGCTGTAGATAATGGACTGATCTCTTGATGTTTTATGATTAAAGTTGTTTTTTAAGCCGTTCTCTGCATTGCTTACTTCTTTCTTGGTCTATTTTGGTGGTTGGGGGGCTTCGTGTGAGTAAACCTTTACTGGAAGCTTTAAATAGTGCACACAAGGCAACAGAATAAACCATGCAGATTAAGTTTCATTTAAACTTTTACCAAGACTTCAATTGTTTAAGCAGAAACAAAAAGCTCATTTGAGTGTCACTCTATTTACAGTACAATGGTTGGCAGATGCAATTGAGTTGCAAGAGAAAGGCCTGATTCATCCCCGATAGGTCATCAATCATTATCGGTCCACAGCAACACATAAATGCCTCCATCTTATCTGAGTGACTGTTGTAAAGAAAGGAGACATTTGTGTGTTATCGGTCCACAAAAACACATAATGCCTCCTTTCTTTACAACAGACACTCAGATAAGATGGTACTTTTATTAATCCCAGGCAGGGAATTCTAGCTCACGTTATATAAAAAACATACTGAGTGTTACTTTGACAATGTTGTTTATTTGTAAAGTCCCTGTATTGCCACGACATCCAATACTGCCAACCTCCCACCCCTCTCTCCCCTCAGATTTGTTGGCGCTGAGACCTCTATGGGGGGCGTCTGGATACTGAAATATTTAGCAGCCCCCCCCCCCCCCAACACAGAGTGGGTTACCAGACTGGCTCATGTCTGACATGGCAGCGTCAGATTGGCTCTGTTACTTCAGCTGTGGGAGTGTGGAGAGGACAGTAGTAAGCACGTCACTCATGATCACTAGCTCTTCTTCACCGGACTCTTTTTCTCTGGGCGGTATTGACGTTTGGCGTTTTCACACCGCTTCCTTTATTTGACCGGAAGATTTGAGTTCTTACTGAATGTTCTTTGTTCATGAATCAGACATATTTCCCTCTCAAAATATACATTTTTCACAAGCTGCCTTAAACATCTGGACTGCCACTGAAACAGAGACATTGGATATGATTTTCTTTTGGACCCCTGTTATTTAGTCTGCAATATGAAGCTTTTCCAAGTAAAACAGGATACTAGGGTGGGACTAAACCTAGGAAGGATGTGTATTGATTTAACGTTCAGCAGCAGGGTTACTTTACTGATGTGTCAGCGATATATATTTCTTATTAATGTGGTTTGTGAGTGGAATATTACTCTGGCCCGGTTTTTTTTAAACTTTCATTACAGTATGCTTTGAGGAAATTAGATGAATGAGGCAAAAAAAATCGACCGCTCAGGGGATTTCTACAACACTGTAACATGAATCATCTTATTTCACACATTATATCACAGTATTATACATATTATACCCGGTGTGACATCAAGTCACTCAATTAAAATCAAAATCAAACGAGACGACGACAGACGACAACATAGTTGCTGTGGGAGAACACTTTAACTGCGTCTGCCAAAATGGCCGACGGCTGCCTGGGGCGGTTTGTTCCCAGAATACAATCATCCTCTACATGTGGAGCCAGTTAAAGCACATTAGTCTCTCGGTGCTTATCAGCCACCACAGTGCTGCTGAGTGTGTTCTTTAGCCACGATCCCCAGACCTGACTCACCCGAAAGAGGGCCCTGATATTGTTACTAGCAAGCGACCCGGGTCAAATATCACTCAATAACACTGTATACGGTTTGTATATGGTTATGGTTCATCGTTTATGGTTATGGTTTGGTATATGGTCATTATCAACCCACGTAGTGTGGGTTGATAATGACCAGAGTTCAGTCCGTTTCAAGTATTAGAAGTAAATTAAATATGTACCCCATTGTCAATTATCCTAATACAATCGGGACATTCAATTGACATTCAACTTAGACATTTTAAGAAATGTCTCAATTAAAATACATTAAAAAAATTGTACAAGCTAACCGTAATAGCTTAGCTTCTGCTGACCTCTGGTAGGAACAAATGGAAAGAAGTTAACATATCGTCCAGTCTGACATTTGGAAAATGTCAGAGGTCATCAAGGCTAAGGTCAGAGCCCAGCCCTAGGTTGACATCATCGTCAAGGTCCTTATCATCATCTAGATCTTCATCATCGTCGTCGTCGTCACCCTCACCCAGGTCGCTGCTGGGGCCGGCTATGTCACTTCGCCTGGACTGCGTGCTGAGACGGACGCGTGGCACGCTCTTCTGGCGGGGAACTGCAGACAATGAGTGAGGACGGGAAATGTCAAGAGGGTTGTGTGTTCATCTGTGCATCAGCAGCTCTTCACTCTGATTAGAATGCTTTTGATGCGATAGCGAGAATCTCTGCCCTTTTTGGGGTGTACACATGGACAGGAACGAGCAGAAGACAAGCCTTTGACACAAATCACGATCTCTCACGGAAGCGTTGGCATGTTTCCGTTGACTAAAGCGTATGTGGGCTGTGTTTGTGCATGGAATTTACAGGAAGACTGAGTCTGTAGAGATTGCGGATAAGGAAATTACTTTGACCGCTTTAATTCCAGGTTCAAGTGGGCCAACTTGTACTTCCCGTAACACCCCCTCCCTCTCGTAACCCCCCCTCCCTCTTTCTCTCTGCACACATGATCTCGCCGATGCATTTCAATGAACAGCCTTGAACAACAAGGCACCAACCAGGGCTCCACAATGAGTCAGGATTGATGGCGTGAATCAGGCAAAAGGTCGTTTTGCCAGATGTGTGGGGGAGGGGGAGGTAGACCAGGAACCCACTGCTTCCGGCACAGAACCTCGCTCATATCGTGCCCCCGCATTGCATGACGTTTACCGTATGTATGTCAGCAAGGTTTGTGAGCGCCAAGACCAAACCAAAGATTAAAACACTGTGATGTCGCAACAGCAGCATGTACAAACTTTTGATGCAAACAACTAAACCACACACAACAACAAAAATCGTGGTGTTCGTTTAGAGGAGGCCTTCGCTTCTCACCTGGTTCGTGGTCGTCCAGCCATGACAGGTCGTCTGAGCTGATCTCCGCCAGACTGGGCGTGGGGCTGAAGTCCTCCGAGTCAGAGTCTGGCTGCTCACCTCTAGGCTCTGGACCACGGCTGCTGTGGACCTGAGAATCCGGTGCTGAAAAAGCTGTGGGTCCATACAAAACACAGAGTTGTAATATAGGACAGAGTATGTGTGTGTGTGTGTGTGTGTGTGTGTGTGTGTGTGTGTGTGTGTGTGTGTGCGTGTGAGTGAATTACCTGTGTGTGCCGGCAATGCAGGTGTGTGTCGATGTTCTCTGAGCATCAGATTGCTGACCTCGTCTTTCAGTTCTGATACGCTGACTCTGTCAAGAAGCCATGAACAGTACATTTTGTTTGTTCAGTATATGATACAAACATGAGCACACAAACACACTCGCACATGCGCTCACACACGTATACCTGATCTGGCCGACCTCTTGTTGTGTGTGCGTGTGCTGAGAAGCGGTCTTGGCCAGGTCGAAACTGTGCGTTCTGGAATTGTCCGTGAGCTGCTCAAGCGTCTGAGCGGGATGAGGGTTAGAAACAAATGAACAACAGCAAAACGACAACAAAAACAACTTCAAAAAACGTTTCCTTGTTTTTTTACCTTGCAGCTGCGTTCACATTGTCTCCTGGTGTCTCTGACCTCCGACTGTTGGACAAACATGTCCTCCTCCTGTCTCCCTGTTAGGGCAGAAGAAGAAGAAGAAGGGGGGAAAAAAAGAACTGAACAAGACCGTGCTCGCCGCCAGTACACAGCCGGCAAAGTGGTGTCGAACATGAGTGGTCTTGTGTGTGTGTGTGTGTGTGTGTGTGTGTGTGTGTGTGTGTGTGACTCACTAAGGCGAGCCTTCAGCTGATCCACCTCCCTCCGCAGGTGCTCCAGCTCCTCTTGCCGGAGCTTTGAACTGAAACTGTGAAAAGAGAGAGGAGAAGAACAAAGAACAAAATAACCTCAAACTTTTCCTTGGTTTTTATCCAACTCCTTTTTAGTGGGACAAAACCCAATTCTAAGAAGATAATGACCCACTTTGAAGGTAGCACACCTCATTGAAGTGGGGTGAATAGACGCATGTCACGCAGGTCAATCATGAGGAGGGGGGCGGGGGGGGAATTAGAAGAAATCGTTAGATTCTGAAAGCCCCGCCACCCCCCCCCCCTCCATGTTTACCTCTCCTCCAGGTTGCCTAGCGACGTGGCCCTGGTGATGTGGCCCCGGAGAGTGCTCAGCTCGCGTCCGATCTCCCTCCTCCACTGCTCCATCATCCGGTCCGTTCCTGGGCTCTGTCCGCTCCTCGTGTCGCCTCTCTCTCTCTCCCTCTCCTTCGACTCCTCCCGCAGGCTGTGGATATCCTCTGGGTGACACGGCATCACTTTGTGAGCGGCGTTTGCATTATTTGTTTTCAAAGACTTCATAAAAGTGCGCTTCATAAAAGCACACTTTTTACTCGGGTTTGAAACATATTTCAAACAGGCGCTAGTGGTGTTAGTATGTGAGGTTGCACTGTGAGCCGGCCAGCCGGCCACTGTGACCAAGTGAAGACGTACAGTAAGAGTCATGGTGT
>OOFB01018804.1:26848-67760 GCA_900323305.1 Trachyrincus murrayi
TGTAGCAGGCAGGCCCCTTTCCAGAAGAACATCCAGAAGACTGATGGTGGTGAAATACCGGTCAAAGTAGACCAGTGTTCCTCTGGGAACCATCTCAGTCAAGCGCAGGACTGAATTTCCACCTATTCCCATCTGACTTGAGCGAAGGTGTTCTTTCCCCTGTAGGTTTCAAAGTCCAACACTAGGCCACCTAGACTTTGTCGTTGTTTTCAAGCTGGAGCCTGAATCCAGTACCATGCGCTGGTTGGTGAAGACAGACAGATCCTGAATTAGTTCCTCATCAATGTACTGCTGGAAGTACTGCAGCGGGCTCCAGTCTCTACGGCTTAGGGTACCATCATCATCTGCAATTCTGCATTCTTCCAACACAGGAATGAACCTTAGGAGAAAGACAAAACACACTCAATAATTTAGCACAATTAACATGTTATAAATATGTTAAAGGGATAGTACACTTAGAACACTTTTGCACTTAGGTTAATACATCTATCCTTCGAATGAATGTGTTAACATTTTCTTCCTCATTAATTAAAGTTCAAAAATAAAATGCTGGGATCTATTTCCTGAAACATATCTCTGTAGGTTATCCTTCCATTTTTGCTCTAATTAAAAACCTCAGATCCCTACGTGTTGGTTTTGGCCCATAGAGGACGACTAGAGGCGCACTTCATCTGGCGCTGCGTCTTGGTCCACTTCAGCTGGCTCCTCATCCTCATCCTCTGAGTTTTCACCCTCTCCTGTCTCTCCCATTGGACTCTCATCCTCTGATAGATCTATGTCTGAATCTCCCTCAATGATTCTGTTCAGAATCCTCTCTGCCTCTGTCATAGAGCTGTGTACTAAAAACTGACGTGCACTACAGTATACGTTAATAAATTAGTTGTTTTTCCTATGAAAATAAATAAGCTCAGCTCTGAAAACTCACTCAAATTACTCCTTAGATGTTTACTTATTAGAAACATCAAAATATAACATTCAAAAACATTTGAATTATGAATATCATGCTTACCTTTCATCTTTCCATAAAATGTGCTTGGTCGGATGGGTGCCATTTTGAAAAGACAAGCACAGGCAAGTTGGCAAGGCCACACCCCCCACATGTGATGTTATTTTAAAGCTACAGTTGTCCTCTCTAAGGAACATCTGGACTTAATGGAGTGACATGTATAGTATGAGAGAAATTGGCAAAAACATAATGTGCACTACAGTGCACAAAAATGCATTGCCGGGTCTCAGGAGGGATATACTTTTTATCTTATGAATTGAATGAATATAATGAATATTATATAGAATATGATTGTTATGAATGCCCAACAGTTAATGTAAGGAGGCTAGTGTACTTAACCATGATCTTATTCTATATTATTATTACTACATATGAGTGCTAATTATCAACTCTATGTCTGATGTTTGGACATTTTGCGAAAGAAGTGATAATGCAGGAATAAGTGCAGGAACAGTGCGTGCTAGTTTGAAATCAGCACAGTTGGAACGACTTGAAAGATAAGAACATACACACAATGTGATCATCATGTATATGTTGAAGATACACGCTGATTGTTATCCTGTGCTGATTGTAATGTAAACTGGATGCATATTATGTAGCGAATTTCTGTTATTCACTCTAACTATTCAGAGACATGCAATAGGAGAGTGCAAGTTCCTACCTCCCAGAATGACACATGGCTTGATTAGTATGCTTTAATTCTGAAACTGGAAATACAGATGTGTAGATCTATTGTATTTATTCATAGCTTGTGTGTGTGTGTGTGTGTGTGTGTGTGTGTGTGTGTGTGTGTGTGTGTGTGTGTTGAGACATACTGTGATATTAGATATCCCTAAATTATTTTAAACTATTGTTTACGGTCAGAGCATCTTGGGAGCTTAGCTTTGAACGCTTATTTAGCTCACTACAAAGGTATTATGAAGTTGAAGTAAGTTCAAGAGTTTCCAATCTCGGTATAGCTCTTCTTCACTATCCAGTCAACTAGCAGGAATTACTATTGTAGATTTTGATTGACAAATCATTATCAGTTTACTGGCGTAGAAATGGTAAAGGGTGTAAGGTTGCTATGGCAATTGTTATAGTTACTTTCACTTTTTTTAACTATGGTATAGAGTGGCTACGTCACGCCCACCTCATGCGTCACGCCTGGACCTTAGAAACGTAAAAAGTTGTATGGGAGTCAACGGAGCTAAATTAAAAGTTTCGATTTCAATCTGAATATTCCTGCCAGGGTTTATCTAATTAAAATATAATTTTCCACATCAAGAAATTGTCATTGTTGAAAAATATGTCATGGGTACAAAACTGTGTAACGCCAGGCAACATTAGTTAAACTAACTAATGTCAACTTCGTGTTGATTTTAATTAGGAAGAGGATACACCCCAGGCGTAAAAAAAACAACTTGCAGGAAAAAGGACGCGAGGGAACAGCCTTGTGGGAAAAAAAAGAAAAGAAGCGAGCCCCCTCAAGTGCGAGATAAAAAAGACGCAGAATTAATTGCCCGCCCACAAAGGCGTCAGCGAAGCCTGTGGTCAGCAGAAGGAAATCAGTCATGATAGCACTAATGTGAAATATAACTGTGTTCGGTCTTTATATAGGCCTATTATATACAATAGGCCTATATTAAGTAGGCCTGTACCAAATATATTAAATGTCTCTCAAACGAATATGTCTCTCAAATTGTACAATATATAGGCCTAACACTAAATACAATAACTGCGTTATTGTGCCTGAAACTAAATAGCTCCTTGAAAAAGGACAGTGAAGGACTCTGAATTCTTCATCACGGATATAATTGTGTGTGTTCCGTCTGTCTGAAACAAACAACATATATAAAATGTCTCTTAAACGAATCAATAAAATTGTACGATAGGCTAGCCTATTGTGGAGTGTGTGTGTGTGTGTGTGTGTGTTGCTGGTGGCTGGTTTAAGCAGCCTCACCTGGTCCGAGTCAGACTGATTAGACTCTGGGGCTGGGTGAGGCTGCACACCTGTGGGGCATTGGCCAATCAAGGCCCACAGGTTAAACCAGCCACCACCACACACACTCGATAGGAGCGCTAACATGTCAGCACGTACCATCTGCTCTGCTTGTTCAAACCAATCTCAAACCCGGTTTAATCATCATCTGCTGTGTCCTGATATCGAGGAGCCCTGAAAAGCCACTTGGATGGCATGTGGCAGGGGAAACTGCTAGACCTGTATTACAAAACAAAATACAATAAGTGTGTGTGTTGTGTCGGACACACATCGCCATACACACAGAGTTCTCAACTGCTTGATTCATCATTACTGTTGGTTAGTATAATTATATCAGTGTTGACTTGTCTCACAAACGAATATGTCTGTCAAATTTTACAATAAGCCTATAAAACTACCTAATTGTGTGTTCTTGTGTTGGACACCGCCATACGCGCAGAGTTCTCAACTGTGTGATGCTTATTATTTGTTCTTTCATATAATTATATCATTAAAAAGGTTAATGTCATTGTTGCCATTATTATTATTATATCCTACCTTATCTCCTAACAATTTAGGCATTTCCTTGTGTTTAATTAGCGCTGTCATGGTCTGCGTGGAGCGCGGTCATGGTCCGACATGGAAATAGGCGTAGCTGGGTTGGGGGTGTCCTCACGGGGTCGGCCCTCGAGCGTGTGTTGCATCGAAGCACTGGTAGTCGCACGGTTGTAGCACTCGCACGTTTTAGCCCTCGCAGGGGTGGGTGCATACGTAGGTAGTTAGCTGATATATATACGCCCCTTCGCTAGCGCGAGCTGAGAGACGGTTTACGTATTCAGTAGGCCTATATCTACAGCAAGGGGATGAAGAAATAAATATTCTATTATTATTTAGAGATAATAATCGAAAGATCATGATAATAAATAATAATACGGTTCATAAGGATGTTGTAAGGAAGCTTGGTTTATTATTATAAATAATCACTTTGGAAAGGGGAATTGAATCAATCTGGATAAAATAAAATAAATTAAAAAAAAACTACTAACCCTAAATGATCTATTTAAGTAGGACAACACCTACTTGTACTTGTCTTAAAACGAGTACAAGTACAAAAGTGTGACTTTTATGGTAGACCAATGTGTGACTACTAATACATAAAAAACCCAATTCACAATAGACAAATTCGGGAAGCGAAGAACTTTATCGGAATCAGTTTATATCTTGAATTGTGCTTTTAAATCAATCCGGTCTCATCAATCTGCATAAAAATAACACAACTTTATACTTTCAAGTTACGTGCAGTGCATACGCCAAATCACAATTTTGCGTGCAGGTAATAGGCCTACGCCAATCCTTCCCATTAACTTCTGTGGAGAGCAGATGCGTCAAAATGCCACGTAATGTGAGACTCAACTGGCTGCAGGCTTGGAGAAAGAAGTTCTGGACAAAGCAGTTCTGGACGACGTATGCGCAGTTTAGACAAAACCGTTCTGCATGTGCAGTTTTAATCCGAACATCGAGAAAGACCATATTATGGAGTAACGTTACAAGAGTGAGTGAGTCACTCACTCACGCGCACTTGTCACTTACTCATTCCATCACACAGAGTGATGGAATGAGTGAGTGACTGTTTACTATTTTGTTCAATCATAATAAATGTTCATTATTATGATTCGTGACTCATTATTAATTTTTTCTTGGGTCTGTGAATGAGAGTAAATTGGACATGGCTTGAGTAGTATCCATTAAGAGCTATGTACTGCACGCACCCGTAACTAACTAGTGAACTAAACTAACACTACTCACTGGAGTTGGGTGCACGGCTGCACGCACCCTTTATGATAAGACTGACTGGCTAAGTTAGTAACATTAATCTGCAATAAAAGTATGAATTAGTCCATCATGGGAACTTTAGCTAAACTAACACTGCTCACTGTAGTCAGGTGCACGCACCCTTGGTTATGAGACTGAATGGCTGTGTTGGTAACATTAATCGTCAATAAAATGATGAATTAGTCACACAATAGAACGTTACGAGTGCACACTAAGCAATACGCCATTGTGATATACTGTACATATTACAATTTAGGCATTTTATAGTTGTTGTTTTTTGTAACATTTACTACCTTGCTATATTACAACATTACACTCCATGATAATGTTCATAACTTAAACTATGCATGCGTCGTCCAGAACCGCTTCGTCTAAACTGCTCATGCGTCGTCCAGAACGGCTTCTTCCAGAACTGCAGCCAGTTGATGTAAGTACAGCTGCCGTTTGAAGAGGAAACGGCCTGGTAGTCACTGTTAACCTGGCCGATTTGGTCTATTCTGGCAGTGGGGAGCCCAGATATGGCCAATGAATCTAGGTTTTAACATGCGGTACCGGAGCAGTCGGGCAGCGGTTCATTGGATATCCTTTTTTTTCTTTTAGCATAACCTTGCTAGCCTCAGCAATAGCTGCATACCAAAATGTTCACCAAAGTATTGGCTATAACTCTGTCAAAGTGTTTTTTTAGGTTTGGGAAATTGCCATTGAGTGTTCTAGAATGCACCACTGGCTAAGCATAAGGTAGCCACGGCGAGCTCAGCCGCTACTAACGTTAGCGTTGCCAGGCTAGCTCTCCCATCGAGTCACCAGCTCTCTAATTCCGTAGCCGTTGTCACGAAGGGATGGTCGAAAATGTATCGCACGTGTGGCATATTGTATCATAGCATACTACCAAATGTCTAGCTCGCGTTCACAATTAATAATAAAGCCTGTTATACATATCGTTATAATACATTTGAGTTATAGAACGATAGAACCTGGGGTGCGTTGTACATCATCAATAGCCGTTTTATACTGATGTCGAAGTGTTTTAGGCTGTATTATTACTTTAAGTTCAAGTTCCAATGATGGACTAATTCATACTTTTATTGCCCTTTAATGTTACCAACACAGCCATTCAGTCTTATCATAAAGGGTGCGTGCACCCGACTACAGTGTAATGGATACATATTACTCAAGCCATGTCCAAGTTACTCTCATTCACAGACCCAAAACCCCTCCAAGTAAAAATAAATAATGAGTCACGAATCATAATAATGAACATTTATCGTAAACAGTCACTCACTCATTCCATCACTCAATTGTAACGTTACTCCACAACGTAGTCTTTCTTTTCTTTCTGTACGTAGACCTACACATTTTTTAAACAAATTAGATCTTTCTTGATGTGGAAAATGCTATTTAAATTAAAGCTGCTAGCAGCCTCAAAAGGTATTCACCCTGTGCACCGCCAAGCCCAGCGCCCACCACCCCAGCGACCGCCCTTTTCCTGCAATTCGCGGGGACACTTTTGAGCTATCTGCACCAGGCTGAGCGTTTAACTTTGACCGCAAATTATATCGCCCCCTGTGGGCGATATAATTCAAATTTTGCAGAATTGTCAGGGGGTATGTCTTGTATGGGCCTACCAAGGCCCTGGCCCCTTCTGAGGCGCAGTTGTGATTGATCGAGTAATGTTCGCACATTTTTTTGAAATTATTTATACGATTTTTAATCAGACACATCCCTAGAGCATCTCTACCAAATATTGAGTCATTTCGCCCGGTGGTTATGTAGAAGACGATTTTGGAAGTTTTCCCGAAATTTTTGCTGTACAGAAAAATCGATCCTGACAGTCGGCAAATTTCACAACTTTTTACCAATCGGTGGCTAAGCTATAGCTATAGCTATAGCCTGGCACAATAATTTCATTTCCGCATAACTCGGCCATTTAAAAAAAAAAAAATCGAATCCCTGAATAATTTCTAATCAGACATGTCCACTGAGTATCTCTACCAAATATTTGGCTTTGTGGTTATGTAGGAGAAGATTTTGGAAGTTTTCCCAAACTTTTCACTGTACAGAAAAATCTATCCTTACGTACAAAATGTTCAGCATGTCAAATAAGGCCTATATACCAAGTTTCATAAATTTTCGGCCATCGGGGCGGCGGGGCTGACCGTTTAACTGTGACGCGACGAATAGCGCCCCCTATGGGCGAATTGGTCCCAAACTTTTTGGAGACCTATTTATCGGGGATACATACTGTATGTCGTCGGCAAATTTCACAACTTTTTACCAATCGGGGGCTGAGCTATAGCCGTTTCCTTATCAGAATAATAATAATTCCTACAATAGCAATAGGTATCCACAGATACTCTGTGAATACCTAATTAGACAATACCTACCAGGAACATTTCAGGGAGATTCTGATTGAAATCGAAACTTTTTCAATTTAGCTCCATTGACTCCGATACAACATTTTCCGTTGTCCAGGCGTGACGCATGAGGTGGGCATGACTTAGCCATTCTATATGCTTCACCTAAATCGATAGGCTACTGCCACCTGGCGGATAAAATAGAAAACGTCTCAATTGTCATTTTCAATGGTGAAAATCCTGTGAAAATACAACGGGACATACCTGTAAGTGACAACAGGTTTAAAAAGAATCAAATATAAATACAATGAAGCACAGCAATACGACGTATGTTTTTTCCCCACATAGAAATACTGTTGTCGCTTGGTAGTGGGTTTTGAGGGCGGTTTCTTTTTCTGCGCGTCATCACCAGTTGGACCATTTTGTTGTCCAACCAGGAAGTGGGTTAATCCTTCAGCAGGTTGGATTTGTTTAGCAGCCGCTTTAGTTGCATTTCTTATCGTTCAATTCAAGGTAAGATTAGAACTAAGAAAAATAATGCATTTACAGATTATCAAAAATGTGTCGTTAATGATTAATCCTGTCGATTATGGCAGTTTAACTTATTTAACAAATTGCTGTATTTCTGCGCAGTACAGGCGTTGACGGAAAGTTAGCACTAGAAGCTAGCTGTCATATCTAGTGCACGCAGATGGGAAGCTACACTGGCTTACCAACAATGGAGATATCAGCTGCTCTGAGCTGGTGGACCTACTTAGAGAATTGCATTGTTTTGTATTTACTTGCAGATACATTTCTACTTAAAACTTCAAGCTGTTAGTTCGGCTTAAATTACTAACATCTAGCTGACAACTATTTGGCTATTTTAAATGGGACTGAAATGAGTCGATAAGGCCTCTAGGCCTTCCGCAACCAAATGTGATTTAAAGCTGTTAATACTAGTGTAATCAACGTACTTGTTTTTGTTTTCTGTTACTTAGTATGTAAGTAATCTGATAAATGCATGATTAGGCTACAAGAGGAAGAGTGTTTAGTAGTTATCCAAATGGTAACAACACATCTAACGTTTAAATATCAAGCTACACTATATGTTAAGTTTTAAAGTTGTATTGTAAGCATCCTTTTTTCCAATTTCAACCTCTTCACCTTGATAGTTGAGCAGTAGCCATGACAACGCTGGACGATAAGCTCCTGGGGGAGAAATTACAGTACTACTACAGCAGCAGCGAAGATGAGGGCAGCGAAAATGAGAACGAGGAGGGGGAGGCCAAGACCATCCGTAACCCAGATGTGCTGGAGCCAGAGGTAGACTACAGCCCCGATGGGAGTGCCGTCAACACAGGTAACTAATGTGACCCAGTTTCTCACTGCGATTTTAATATAACTATTTAAACATTTAGAATACAGTTTCATACAAAATGACTTGCAGTGAATTATAATTTTTTCTTTAATGATATTGATCACAATTATTAAAAAGTTACGATATTCCCTACACAAAGACTTGCTTATGCTTAACATAATGGCAGAAATATAATAATTAGATGAGGTATACATCCCAATAAGCCCAACGTGCACACACGTCAATCCACGTAGAATAAGCCCAGATTCTAGCCTAAACATGTTCTAATCAACACTCATTCATTGAAAATTCTAAGGTAGCAGGCAAACGAGTGATTTTAATGAGCGTATGTAGCAGCCACAATGGCAAAAAGCTCTCCCTTCTAATAATAATGCGTTGGTAATTTGTTTCATAAACATGAATGGACAACACTTATTAAGGGGCCGATGTCTTCTCTTCCGTTGATGAGCGGGGCTGCTCCGCGCCAAGTGCTCAAAGTTGAAATATTGTAACTTTTATGTGCGGTCAAAAAAACGCGAGGCGCATTAAAAGTAAGCAGCTGTACCATAGGAAAACAATGGCAAAGTGGGTGGCGCGTTTTTAAAAACGCTCTGTGTGATAGGCCCAGTGTTTTTGCCTTTTCTAGCGGTCCACCTTCCAGAATAGCACCTGTGTGAAAAAAAATGCGTTGATTAAAAAATAAATAAATAAAAGTATATATATAGCCCTACAATATATCGTATATCATGTTGAAAGTTGTATACCAAGTAACAAATGGGACACAATCTGTTCCTCAGGCCCGAAGGGGGTGATCAATGATTGGAGGAAATACAAGCAGCTGGAGGTGGAGCAGAGGCAGGAGCAGCAGCAGGAGATGGAGAGGCTGATCAAGAAGCTGTCCATGACCTGCCGCTCAGACCTCGACCTGGAGAACGACAAGGAGAAGCAGAAGGAGCTCGAGGACAAGATCAAGGGAAAAGTAAGTGATTAGCACTGGATTTCCTCCTCCTAAAATGGAAGGTGTCTCTGCGCGCGCATCCAACCATGTTTGTAAACAGGAAACCCATCTATTAGATATAGAATAATGACCATGGATGTATTATTATGAGAATACCAGAGATACCAGTTTGAGCAAACAGCGGCTCACTTAAACAGTCCACAGTAAACAGTAGCGGATCGATAAAATAAATCTAAAGAACCGTGTCCAATGTTAATTACGTATTGACAAATATTTATTTTGGATGATTATTTAGATTCAAACTTCCAAAGCTAGACAACTCCTAACTGTTTTGTCCCCCCACCTAACAACATTTCAACTGGTGCAAGGTGGGATGAGGAACACATTGCTACAGGGAGCCGACTTCAGTGACGCACGTTGCAAAATGTCACTTTTCAGCTCCATATAAGATTATAGATTTGTTTATAAAAAATATTGGATTAAGCATTTCAAATTGCTCTCACAATACACACAATATTGTTCGGCCTCTTGGATTCTAATGTGGTCAATTTTTACAGATTTTCTTTTTTTTTAGACTAGTCGTTTACAAAACTTACGGTTAGCCGTCAGGGGAAATTAGTCCTAAGGACCATCCCTAATCACAAATGTGTGTCACCTCACGATCTTCTGCAATTTGTGTACATGTTACACAAATTACGGCTGAACGATATGGTAAATCATATTGTGATTATTTTGACCGATATTGCAATTGCGACATGATTAGTGGGAATGATGATTTTTGCATCACAATTTTCATTTTCGCTGAAAAAACTATCATGATGTGACATTAGTGAAACATTTTCTCTGCAGCACTACAGTACTTAATTTATAATGGTGTTATAAATTTACATTTACACATTTTACCCTTATCAAAAAAATCATTTTGGATATTGCACTTTGCCATATTGCAATTTCGATAATATTTCGATTAATTGTTCAGCCCTAATGAAAATGCACATGCATTTCAAATTGCATATGTGTCCATTCTGCCCAGATGACCATGCAGGAGTACAACATGCTGCAGGAGCAGGAGGACGATGAGGACTTCCTGCAGCACTACCGCATGCAGCGCATCGAGCAGATGCGTCGGCAGCTGTGCCGCGGCAAACGCTTTGCGCAGGTCTTCGAGCTGGCAAGCGGTGAGGACTTCCTGGAGGCCCTGGACAAGGAGGACAAGAGCACGCTGGTGATGATCCATATTTACGAGTCTGAGGTGGCGGGCTGTGAAGCCATGCGCGGCAGCCTGCTGTGCCTGGCGCAGGAGTACCCGCTGGTCAAGTTCTGCAGTGTGCGCAGCGCGGCCATCAGCACCAGCACCCTGTTCCGGGGCAGCGCCCTACCCGCGCTGTTGGTGTACAAGGCCGGCGACCTGATCGGCAACTTCGTGCGGGTCACGGACCAGCTGGGGGACGACTTCTTTGCGGTGGACGTGGAGGCGCTGCTGCAGGAGTACGGCCTGCTGCCGGACAAGCCCGCCACCGCAGTGCCCAAGACCATCCGCAATGGCGCCATCGTGCAGCACCTTCGGGACGATGACGATGACTCCGACCTGGATATAGACTAGAGTCCCTTCTATCTCATTCAAGCACCTCACACACATGAATAGTTTAGCATGGACCCCTTTATGTTTATGAAGACCAATAGTGATATTTGAGCTAGGGTGGCAGAAGTGCATGATGCTAGCAATGACACGATGTAATGGACCTAAAGGAAGATAATCGGGACCAAAAAAAAATGAGGGACACTAAAATCTGTTCCATCATGCCATATTCATTCCATTGTAAACAACTTAATATATAACAAGAGTTAATATTGGCCTAAAAACAAGGAGCTCTTGTCATGCAAATAAGGATTATGCAGGTGCTACATAGGTTCCATGTGTTTGAGTTTTGTATTTGTATTTATTTGTGTTAGTTTGTGTTAAAGTTGTATGTGCATGTCTGTTGTGTTTCACTGTTTTGAGGTGTAAATCCTTCCGGCCGCATTTGACTATGTAGTTTTATAACTTTTATATATGTTTGGCCATTTCAAACTTGTTATGGTAATAGAGAAAATAAAAAATGTATTTGGAGTCGGTCATCTGGGCTTTTAAAAAAAAAAAAATTACATTTAATGTGTTAGAATTTGTTGTTTCAGAATTTCCCGTAATTTTACTTACCAATACAGTAAATTAACCCAATTTATAAAGCATATAGTGAAGTAAGCCATTATATGACTAAAGTTTATCTTTGTAAGTGCTTGTACGGGTAGGTATGTATCACAGTTTTGGTTCATTAGAGTTGATACTTAGGCATAGGAAATCATTTAAATGTATTTGACAAGACCAATTACAGACTACAGTATTTGGAATGTTCATCCATTAAATAAGCATCAAAGTCAAACCGGTACTATAACTTTTTCACTGCAAGCACCCATTTCCATATTGATGTGTGAAAAGATCCCTGGGTTTAATGAGTCATGCATGATCTTTAAATAAGTTGATGGAATGCAGTGAAACCATTACATACAAGGGTATAACATGAGCCCATATTTTACATATTAACTTAATTCTCTTAAAGGGTATACCATATGGCCCATTAAGGACACCCATGCATCTGGTTTTGCCCCACCTAAGCTCTGATGCTACAACAGATCAACAGGCCATTCCACCACTAGATTTCCCATAGATTTTTTTTTTCGCAGCACATAAGTCAATTAGTCCAATCTAGACCAATCAATAACCACTTCACAACAAAAAAGTGGATAGGTGCTAACATGAATGAAAGGATTTTAAAAACATACCAACTTATATCTCTATATACTCACTCACAGCAGTCATACCAACATAATTTCAGCAAGATAAAGGTGACAGGCAGTCAATATAGATCTACTATATGAACTCTGCATGTATATATATTTATGAAGCAAGCTAATGTAGCCTAAATAGAGCCAGACATCAGCAGGGTAATGTATAGGGCCAGGAGGAGGAGCAGGAAGGGTGTCTGGACATGGAAGCTTCCAGAGTTGTGGGGGTCATGTCCACACAGAGCATGCTCCAACAGCAGATGGGTTTCTGCACTGATGCCTGTCAGAGAGGGGAGATGGAAGAAGAAAAAACATAATATTGAGGATGTGGAGTTAAAGTTCTCATGGCGTTAACAAACACGCTGCTCCTTCACACTTGTGGGAATGCACAGTTTGCACCTGGGCAGGGGTAAAGAAATGGAAGAATTGGTACCAGCTGATTGTGCCTTGTCAAGAACTTGTCAAGACCTACATTTGAATACAAAACAACCATGCAAACCACTGAGGTGCCACAATGTGGACCATTGAGGTATTGTTTAATGCAGTCTTTTCATGTTCCTTTTTTCAAACTGTACTTCTACTCTTTACTCGAGTATATTTTTGAGCCAGTAATCTACTTTTTACTTCGCTACATTTGCCATTCATACCTTTGTTACAACTAGTCTGCTCTAAATGCGGGGATTGAGTGTAGGGGGGGAGAGCACGGGAGGAGCACCTCTACTGCAGATTAAATGGAGAAAGAGAAGAGTAGGTATGGAAGAGAGGGGTAGAGAGCTAGAGATGGAGAGAGAGTTGGAGATTGTTCATATCTCAATTGTATAGGCTATCCTTATTTGTTTGATTAGCCTAACTGATCTACTTCATTAAAAAATGTTTACAATAGTGCTGTTTATTCATTATTTTGCACTGGCCTGCACACCCTAAACATGTTTTTTTTATATTCAAATGGAAAGTAACTCGTAGTTTGAGTAATTTATTAACCAGGTACTTTTTTTTTTTTACTTGAGTCATTTTTTATGGGAGTAATTGTACTTTTACTTGAGTATAGATTTTCAGTACTCTACCCACCACTGGTTTAATGTAATAATGTTTAATTAAAAAAAATGTGTTTAATGAAAAAAAACACAGAAACAACTTCTCCCTCTGGTTGCAATGCCACAGTGACCCAAAGTGTACTCTGTATGGAGATGTAATCGATGTCAGCTAATGGTGATATTGGCCCTGTGACACAACTTTCTATTGTGTTCAGTGAGTTTACATTAATTTATATTATATTTGTTTACTGAATCTTTGTTAATAAATGGCATTTGAGCTTGTGGTAGAGACGGGGTAAAAGCAATACTCACTATGTGCTGACCATTCATTCCACATATGCTGAGCATCCTCATTATGATGGTCGCTATGGTGGTCGTTATGGTGGTCGTCATGGTGATTTTCTTCTGGATGAAAAGCACCAATAAACTTGATTAACAATACAATTCAGAGTCATAATTGAAGACAGTACTTTATGGAGAAGTAGAACATTAGACTAAAGGGATGAAGTAAATAATCTTCGTATAATGGGGAGACTCAAACGGAAAGGATTTAGATATGCAACACAGATACAACACAAACAAAACACAAAGAAACAGAATTGGCAGCTTTGACCTTGTCACAGCCAATCCATTTTAACTGTTGACAAGTGGACTCATTTAGGACTGAGTTTCATTCAAAATGTTTTTTTTTAAAATAAACAATGATGTTTATCTTCAGCAATCAATTACAGCTGTAAAACTAAATGCTGGCAGAAAAACAAGCATTAACTGGATAAAATAAATACAAATCCTTGCATTTTATGTGTTTATAATTTCAACTGGATGTCTATTGGAATATTTATAATCCCATATATTTTTTGTTATATTATGTTAACATTTGAGTGGCGCCAGAGTATTCTCTTCAGCTCTTTGAGGGCTTGGGTGAGGTTCTCCAGCTGGTCGTGAAGGTGGATGTTCTCTTCTATCAGAGCATGGATGGTATCCTGCAGTTCAAAACTAGAACTTTGTTGCACCAGCAGAACCAGAGGTAAAAACAGCAATACTAGCATAAATTCTCCCATGGCAACCACAGAATTGAAGATCCAATAGGGGGGGGAAAAGTACACATCTTCACTGAGACATAACTATCTCTTCCAGGTCCATGAAGAACTGAGAGAAAGAGCTTTGTATCGGCATAGAAATGATGGGCTATGTCATCAGCTTAACTCTCGGGGAAGAGTATTATTGTTTTTTTCCTACCAAAGCTGGACATGGAAAGCTGCCAGTGGGCTACTCTGGAATAAATCCATCAAATGTTTCTTAATCACTGCTCAGTTTGTGACCACAAACTGATGCTTTGCCTTACTTGGTTTGATCCATATTTAATTTAGTTACAAATAAATTAAATTAATAAGCAAGTACAAATCATTCCAACACTCTAGTAGCCCTCGGATTCCTATTGATTCATGGT
The DNA here is from genome assembly GCA_900323305.1 of Trachyrincus murrayi. Lineage (NCBI taxonomy): Eukaryota > Metazoa > Chordata > Actinopteri > Gadiformes > Macrouridae > Trachyrincus > Trachyrincus murrayi. Next base: position 41,606 of record OOFB01018804.1, read on the forward strand.
AGCGCATGGTGGCAGACTGTCATATAGGTAATCGATGGGGACACATTCTGTATTTAATTAGTTGGAGCTGCTTTTAGCATGTGCTGAAAGGGGTCATGGGGAGGGAAAGAATGAAGCCTACCAAGAGGACATATTTAAGGAAGACCTATCCATATTTATATTTTGTAGATACATATATAGATAGCACACATAACCATGGCCCTTAACTAAGAAGGCAAACAATCAGAAAGGTAGGGATAATAGACCCTTTTCACAGAGGTGTCATCGTAGGACAAACACAGGCATCGCTCATAACACAAATTATGGGTCTGCTGTTCCTTTTATGTACCAGGGCACAGGTAGTAGACTTATCTTCACTAGTTTCATCTACTACCCGTACATGAAGACAGACACACAAAATCAGTGTTATGAGTGACGCCTGTGTTTATCCTACAATGATGCCTCTGTGAAAAGGGTCCATTGCCATTCTTAAACAGAGAAGCTGTGACACTGAACACTATAGGGACGGAACAGTTCAATCTCTGGAATCATTTAAATGAATCATGCAGTAGAGTACAGTAGTAGGATCACTTCAATCTTGCGGCCACGAGTTTCTATTTTGGATAATGCACATGGTTTAAGTTTAAGTGATTGTGAACAAAAATGCAGTAAAGTATTGCAACACTTCATCAGTTTAATGACCAAATGTTTGTAAGATGCTAAAACCTGTAATGTAATATGAACCAATTCAAATGTTGCAATGGTGTTTGTATATAAACCTGAAATTTAAACACTCCTTGGTCCTATATCGACATTTTATCAAAAACATGACAATGCAGTGTTTTTCAAAACAAAAAAGGTTTTATTTCAGAATTGTGAAACTTTTTATGCAGTCTTGGCAGCCCTGGTGCGCTTCTTTTTAACCACAACAGGCTTCTGGCTCTTCAGGATAGCACTGGCACGACGCAAAGCAGCCTGAAAAAAAAACGTTTTAATAAAGTTTTCAGAACACATACACACTATGTAGGATTTTTTTTTTCACGTTTAATAGATTGCTTAAAAGGCTTGTATATTAACAAGGGGGCAGGATAGTCTGTTTAAGTTGTTTACTACCAGCCGAAAGGCTCTGGGTTCGATCACCAACGTCCACAGTCGTTGTGGGCATCCTTGAGCAAGATGCCCCCACTTGCTCATTAATGACAAGCATCTCAACTCACTGCAAGTCACTCTGGTTTATATTAATATAAATGTATTGGTAGTTTCTAAGTTAACTCCATTGGAGTAATTACATGCCAAAAAAATATTCAAAAGTAAGAATATATACAGATTACTAAAATACATCACAATATGACAATGTACTATTTTTGCAAAGAACAGCCAAATCAACCGAACCACCCATGTCCTAATTTCAGGCCAGTGTGGAGTCACTCACCATGCGCAGGTCCCTCCTGTAGTTGTTCTTGCCGATGATGTGCCTGACGCTGCTCAGGGTGGCGCGGGAGTTCTTGTTTATGGTGATCTTCTCGTATGTGCTCACAGGCTTGCGCTGACCTGTTATATGGAAAGTAAGTGTTGCAGTGTCAACATTAAGATTTATCAGGATTATGTTAATGAAAGCCCTTGTGAGCCCCAGTGGAAAAGACTGAGCATCACTGCATCTCCATTCTAACAAATGTAACCATAAAGATTCATACCTTGTGCCTAGTCAAAATGTTTTGTCTCCAACTAAGCAAGTAACTTGGGCTCTCACTGTTTTGCATATGATTTTGTACAATACAAAACATCTGTAGACAAATGCTTTTTATCCAAAATAATATTGATCAGCCCAAATAATAAGTAGTAGATAACTAAATGCAAAGGGAACTAAAGATATTTATTTACATCACAGTGGTCAGCGGTGTGATTTTGTGAGTGTGCAGGATGTCCACTTCAGAGATGGAGTTTCATTAATCATCCAACTATTAGCAGCACAAATAAAAACTGTGCATGTGCAGCTGTTTGTTTAAAAACGATTCTAATCTTTACCTGCACGCTTCTTCAGTACAACAACAATTCCTTTGCCATCAGCAGCAGGCTGCACACCAACAGTCTTCCTGTGCACCAATCCATTGAAGCGGAAGGAGTTCTTGGACTTCAGGTTGTTGGGCTCCTGTTGAACAAATGCACCATAAATGGTGACACTTTATCGTACACACGGGTCCTACAGCTTAAGGCAAGTTAGATTTAAGAGTTTTTAATGCCACTCGGAATTCAATTTAAGACCAACTTTACAATAACCAAAATTTAAACAACAATTACTTTGGGTTAGGGACAATTTTACCCAAATTTCATAATACATAAAGCATTACTTTTTTGGTCCAGTGAAAGGGTTAGATGATCTACTTCAAAAAAACACTTGTTGGTTCTGCTATCCTGATCTGCGTGATGTTAGCACGAGATGCATTCGGTAAATTTAAAAAATAGATGTTACCAATTATTTTGAGATTTTAAATTGCATGATTCATAAAATCCTATTTCCCATGTCTTAGCATTTAAGACTTTTAAAAGATTGATTCAAGACATTTCAATACCAATCAAGAACTTATTTTTTGATTAATTTTATTCCATTTAAGACTTTTTAAGGATCCGCGGGAACCCTGCATACAGCCAAAACAGATTCAGAAATAAGGTTAGGGTTATTTCAAGATTATTTATCATGGGATCTTCTAGTAATGATTAGACTACAGGAGTTAACTATTGTAGACAACTGTACTTACAGTGCTGTAGGTCTGTCCGTTCCTCTTGATGAGGAAGCTGGAGCAGTTCCTGATAACCATCCACTGCAGATGAGAAGACATGGCGAATCTATAGAGGAGAAACAGTTATGTTTAGAGGTATGATGGCAGACATGTTGAATTCGTTTGCCTGTTGAATAGCACATCAAATGCCAAGACAAATACCAAGTTGAGAAGCGCATGTGTTAACCGGTCTATTAACGACAGCAGTTGTCCAAGGACACGAAAACAGATCGGTTGGCCCATTTTCTAAAATTATGTCAATACATGCATGGCCACATTGTACAAAGATACTCATTTATGAATCAATGATAAATGCCAGAATTTAGCAATAGCTCGTGTGCTAGCCTCACTCGTCATACAACTTGTATTTAATGCTAACGGCATGACGAGGCCCGACACGGCTAACACGTTAAGACAAATATATTACACAATTTCAAGAATTGAATGTGACAATTGACCCACAACGTGAAAGCAATAATAATATACACATCACCAACGCCTTGCTTTTAGCAGGGAATTAACTAAAACACGTCGCAAAGTACACTTTTTAAGATTAGCTTCTAAAACACGAAGCGACCACGTTACCTTTCTGCCGAGGAAAAGGAAAGAAGAGGGCGGAAACCGCTTCACAGTGACAATTTCAAAAAGCCGTCCGCGTTGACAAAAAAGTCTTTAAGTAGTCATCTCAACCAAACATCTGTTTTTAAATATCCCAAACACAATGCTGTCAGTGTTATAGTTGTCGGTACTTTTTAATTGCAAATGTAATAAGAAATGACATTTATATTATTTACTGTAATGTGGGACTATATTTATCTCTCGGAAGAATATCTTATTTTTCTGCTGTAAATATTGAGGCGCCGCCTGTTGGGTTGGAGTGTGGAGGAGATTCATTCACGCTTTATGTCTATGATACTTCAATGTATTTCTTGTAAAATATTTGTGAATCCTCTTCTTATTTTTGTGATGTGTCTACTGGACTACGCACACACTATTGTCCATAATCCCATGTCTTGTTCTCACTTACTTCCATTCAATCTATTTATTATATATATTTTTTAGAGTCTGTGATTCACCCAAAACATACGTTTCCATCCAAGGATCATGCATTTTGGTATGCTCTTTTAATGTGACCCAGTTCCCCTGTTGTTGTCTCCTTATTTTACCATCTCATCCATGTAGCTATTCATTTGATTTTGAATAATATATTTTATTTATGTGCATTATGAAACCGGTCATAAAACAATTTTTGATTTTAAGTGCCCCACGACGTATAATGAGAGCATCTGCTTCAACTCTTGTCAATCTGTTAAGAAGTATATTGCACAAAAACATGTTAAGTGAAGACGGTGATCTCTCTGCACAACACACCACCTAGGTCACTCTCCGTTCAATAGAAGAGAAGAATCTTCGCCACTCTCGGCGATGCGCTGCCTCGTACGTCATTACTACGCGCCTCTTGTTTACAGTGCAGTATAAACCAAAATATCAGTGTTCGATACAACTATGTTGACGTAAACATGTCTAGAAACGACATAAAGACGTATTTAAAGTGGAACTGAAATATGCTTTGTACATTTCTCAATGTTTGGCACATCTTGCGTCTCGCTGTCGATGCTTATCTGTTCCTAACTAACAATAACCTATGTTTTCCGATTTTATCGACATGTCATATTACAGTTAATTGTAACCTATCATATGTGACTTAATCGATATTAATTGTCAGGCATGGAGGGGGAAGGAGCTCTAGAGGCACTTGGTGAACAGTTGTATCATTTGATCTACCTCAAACATGCAGAAATCGCTGGGAAACTTACAGGTAAGGTTGTTATGTTATGTCATGTTCAAATTTAGATTGTTTTGTTTAATGATTTGAGAAAATTGATTTGTTTGTATAGGTCGAGTTATACACAATGTAATAATCACGCAGTTAATATTCTTAACTAAAATGAGTCCGTTATTTGAAGACGTGGATAAACAAAATAACAAAGTGTCGTCTTGTATGTTTTAGGCATGTTGTTGGAGCTTCCAGGGCCTGCGCTGAGCCAGATGTTGCAGGATGAGGCCCTGCTGACTAAAGCCTTAGAGAAAGCCCTCAGAGCCTTAGACAAACAGCTGGAGCCTAGGTATATGTATATTATATTAAGAAGTCTTCAGCATATACTTACAGCAATATATAGTCATGGGAGTTTGCAACATTTTCTGTACATAATTAACACATGTAAAGAAGGATCCAATGTTTTGTATGTAACAGATGGAGAACCCCCCTCCTCTATATAATATTTATAGTTGAGTTTAAATTAAAATAAATAATGTTTTTTGCAGTAAAACACCTTACACTGATGAAGATAATGTTTCTGGGTCTTCTGACTCACTTGGAGATCAACTGTTTGAACTTGTAGACATCTACAACACTGGGTACTCACAGAAAATTACCGGTAAGCACATTTCACATGTCTTTAATATTTCATTAAAACAAATTATGATGAATAATGTCACCGTTTTACACAATGAGATACACTTCCGATTCTATAACAGGTATGCTACTGGAGCAGCACAAAGACGCCGTTTTAAAATTGTTTTCAGAGCCCACACTGTTAGAAGAACAGGTGAACCTAGCCCTGAAGACACTCAAGGAGTATGTAATCATGCTGTCATTACTGTTATAACTCTACTGTTATTCTGTGTTTTCAGCTACTCTGTAATTCAAATTAATATGATTGTCATCGGTTAATAATTGCAATCTATGTAGTAATGTGAAATTTTCCCCAGGCAGAATGTGGAGACCCGTATAAGTGACTCATCAGACACCGAAGACACAGAGAGACTGGGAGAGAAGCTGTTCTTGCTGGTGGAGAGGCTGGATCCAGTCCATGCTACTGACATCACAGGTTTGATGTAACAACAATGTCAACAATGTGATTACATTGAATTTATGTTACCCCATGTCAAAGGTCAAATCTCTTTATAGGTATGCTGCTGGAGATGGACCCTTCCACCCTCCCACAGCTGCTTACAAATAACACTATGCTGGAGATGGCGGTTCGGAAAGCACAGGCAGCACTGGAAACTTTCAAGTCCTCTATTTAATATATATATATATCTTTTTAGTTATTCCAACAGAAGAGGATGCTGAAGAGATGCTGGGAGTAAAAGGATGGTTAACGGGGGATGTGGCCCCAACATGGCTGCAGATAATCCGTTTCCAACCAACAAGTCGTTTTTGTTATATGAATGAGATAAATAGGACTGAATACACACAGGGAATCTGGGACTCTTACAGAGGAATACATCCTGTATGCTAGACTGACTGCGAGAACTCCATTCGTATATAGGACACAATAGGACAGATATAAGCTGGATTTGTACAATTTTACTTGGGACTCTAATGCAAGTTTCACCTTTGATTTTGCCTTTTGCATGTTTACATAAATTCACAAAAATGTTTACAGAAAAAGCAGTGTTTTAAAGGGACACTACAGGCATCACTCTTGCTCCTGTCTAACCTTTCATAGTTAATCATTGAAAAAGGTGTAATGTCCTTATAGTTGCATTTTATTAAAATTTTGATTTGGTTATTTTGATCAAAGAAAATCTGTTGTGCTAATCACTAAAAACATTCATTTGTATTCATATTTATTTACCATTACTCATGTCCCATTGTCTTCCCTCTGACTCGGTTTGGAGGCGCTCCTTGATGTGGTGACACTATCCTGCTTTTGCATAAAAGTGCACAATTTGTAAATCTCCTGTATTCCTCCCAACGAAAATGCATTTGAAGCATGCATTGTAGATATTTATATTTTCAATAATTTAATGATATACTGGCATACTCTAAAATCAGTTGGATTCTGACATTTTCAAAAACATGACAAATCAAGAGCTCAAGAGAAGGCCATAGACATTTCTTTCAAAGTACTAAAGAGCGCAAAAATATCTTTATTACCTTGTTTAATTTTATTCTTTTGTATAGAATTTTACAATAAGGATTTTCCACTTTTGGGGGAAAGAAATTACATTTCTCTCAAAAAGGGAGGCATTTTAAAATGCATTACGGTGGTCTAGGCCTATTACGAAAGCAAGGAATTTAAGATCATCACAAACTATTCTGGTCTCTGAGGGAGATGGGACAAAACAAGTCAGCAAAGAAAAATGTTCTGGGAAATTATTTGGGTGCAATAAGCTTTCATTTTGCAATTCAAATTAATCTGCATAAACAGCAGATTAACAAACAATCAGGGATGTGATTTCACCACTAGATTATGAATACATGCATTTCATTCAAGCACATCAGAAAAGAAAATTAATTGCTCTCCAAACACACACACACACACATTCATGACTACGACTCATAAATACAATCAATCAGATATACACATATTTGGATATATTTCTTAAACCACATTTAAAAAGGGACTTCTTGTATCCTGAATCCTGGGGTTACTGAAGACGAATCATTGTTTCTCTGAGCTGTCCAACCACTCAAGGAGGGGGTACAGGGAAGTATAGGCCTGAATAAACATCTCGAAAGTTGGTGAAACAACCGACAAAAACGCGAAGACGTTGAGGATGTGATGACCCGTCCATCGTGTGTGTGTGTGTGTGTGACATCACAGTGGAAGATGCAGTCTGCTCCATTTCAAATTCATTCTTCATGACCAATGCACAGGAAACCACAATATGCATATGCAACATGCATGGTTCCACTCTCTCCAGTCCAGTCCCTCTCTGCCCAGACACACACACATACACACACACGCTCAGTCAAGCAAGCCTGGACAAAAGGACCATAGACAGAACAACAGTAAAAAGTCTTTCTCTGTCACAGTTGAAATGCAGATATTAAGGGTAAAATAGTTAATTATTCTTTTTGATTACCCATCAAAGTCAGGTTAAGAGTGAAATCTTGTATAATCGGTTCAGTTTATTTTAAGCATATGGTTTGTGTGTAAATGCATCCATATTAAAATCCGATGCATTTTGAAACCTCTTGATAAAAACAGATTGGGAGGAATAAGCCCTTTCAATGACAGCATCTTGCCTATATGTAAAAATGTACTAATGCGATGTACTTCCAGTAGGAAAAATAAACCAGAAAAAATGAGCGGGTACGATGTTGGAGTATGATGAAGACGGTATTGGTGATGATGATGATTATGCATTTTATGCCAAAAAAATGAGAGGGTCCTTCAGAGTAAAAGCAATCTGTCCATGTGCTTCAGTTACTTCCAGGCAGGATTACCATCGGATCAAATTAGTCTGTCGAGAGTTCTCTCTCTGCTGGACGCTGTTTATTTCACCACTGGGTACTGCCTCTGGCCACCGAAGCGTCCGGGCCGTGGCCCTCCTGATTGTGCACTTGGCTGCAGAGAAAATTAGAAGAAAACATGGACATGAATGACACCTGTTGATGAAGAACAACACTTAGTCTGTATAGTTTATATTTCACTACCAGTGCAGTTTTATGAAACCATATAATCAACACAAATATTACATTATTAAATCTGATACTGGCCAGATAAGAGCTAATTTCTAATGCTCCAAGCTCCAAGTTCCACCTAGTCAGAGTACTTAGCAATACAATTAAATCACTAGAAGCTCTTAGAGTTACGTTTTAGATGTATATCACTTATGAACGGGTAAGTACGGTGGCCGAGAGGTGTCAAACGAACTGCATATCCAAAATGCTTTGCAAATTCGAAAAACACAAGCCAATTTAACGGAAAACACAAATGCAAAAGCCACAACATAACAGAGGTGAGCGTCAACGGATGTTGACAATTAAACGGGCTGAATATTATTGTGGAAGAGGGAAGTTCTTGCCCGTTTGGGCAAGTTTTATTACAGATTACAATATATTGTCCTTTTTGTGGATTCAACCTGCATTCTGAAACCGCATTCTGCAGTTCGTATGGCAAGAACATCAAATTCTTGTATGATGCCGATAAGCCTGGCACAAGTCAGTGTTTCACATATTGATTTATTTGTGACGGCCCGCCACAATATCAACATTGACCTCCACATATTGATGTTCTATTTTTTACTATTTTTTTGATGTTCTATTTTGTTTTTTTACTATTTTTTACTATTTAAGTAATCAAAATGCATGTCATGCATTTAGTCGTTGCGCCGAGAGTGGCGCCGTCACACATTGTTGTTGAGGCTGTATAAAATAGGTTCCTTTGCCATCGTTTCCCCCCCAGTTAAGTCTATCAATGTTCTTATTTTCCGTTAATGCATTTTTTTTGCAAAGCGTTTTGAATATGCAATTTGTTCGACACGTCTCGGCCACCGTAGGTAAGGGTTAGGCATCTTGGGCTGCGGTCGAATAGTCAAAAAATTACATCCTATGTCTTTTCCTAACCACTTTTTCTTACCATACCTTGATGGAAAACATCATGAGGTCAAGGAAAGATGTGACTGAGAATTCACAAGGGCTTAGGAAAAGACAACAGACTGCACTTACACTAGGCTACGTAATGATGCGACGGCGGATGTTATGGACTTGGGTCTGCCGTGGTGGTGAAACTACAATGCTCTGAAGATGCTCCTTACCGTGTTGTTTCATGCAAGCTATATAAACGTGGACAACCCGTGTGAAAAATATTACTTCATTACGAAGGTTGGAATTGAAATAAACACTGCAGAACCCGTAACCAGTGGTGGGTAGAGTACTGAAAATCTATACTCAAGTAAAAGTACAATTACCCGCATCAAAAATGACTCAAGTAAAAGTGAAAATTACCATTTGAGAAAACTACTCAAGTAAAAGTAAAAAAGTACAAATTACTTTCCATTTTAATATTTTTTAGGGTGTGTGGGGCAGTGCCAAATAATGGAAAAAAAAGCACTTGTAGATAAATGTTTTTTTTTTAAATTAAGTAGAGCAGGTAGGCTAATCAAACATAAGGATACCCTATACAATTGAGATATGAACAATCTCCCAGTCTCTCTCCATCTCTCAGGGATCTACTAGGGATGTTCCTGATGACTAATTTCCTGACGGTTTGTGAATGACTAGTCTAAATGAAATCTGTCAAAATTGAGCACATTACAATCTAGGAGGCCAAACATGTTCGGAAACAAAATCCTTTAAATTAGGCTGAAAAGTGTGACATTTTGCGACGTGCATTAGGCCTATGCAGTCGGCTCTCATGTACCAAATGTGTTCCGCATCGCACCAGTTGAACTGTTAGGTAGGGGGGGCAAAACAGTTAGGAGTTGTCTAGCTTTGGAAGTTTAAATCTAAATAACCATCCAAAATAAATCTTCGTAAATGAATGATTAGATGTTTTGGGAAACTACATGTTGTTTAACGTTGGTGAATTAGGCCTATTAAAAGCATGGTCTAGTGCTTATATGCATACTTCTATCAATAGTGCATGGCGTGCTTCCGCGATTTATGCTTTTCTCAGAGAGAAAAAAAAGCGGTTACCCGACTACTATTTCTGGTGCTGACTACCAAGCGCAGCAACTAGTCGCGAACATCCCTACTCTTTACCCCCCTATTCCTCACCTACCCTTCTCTGTCTCCATCTCTTCCTCTCTACACCTATTCCTCACCTACCCTTCTCTTTCTCCATTTAGTAGAGGCCCCAATCCCCAATTTAGAGCAGACTAGTTGTAACGAAGGTATAAATGGCAAATGTTGCGAAGTAAAAAGTAGATTACTGGCTCAAAAATATACTTGAGTAAAGAGTAGAAGTACAGTTTAAAAAAAAGAACATGAAAAAATGTGTTACTTGTAACACGTTACTACCCACCACTGCCCAGAATCTTCCAGATCGTACACCCTCAAGACACCCTAGTCAATAGACTTGCATTTAACAGCATACATTGTTAAACCTCCACCAAATTCTTAGTGATCGATAGGTTTTTATTGTCGTTTTCCTGCTCGACTCCTCACCTGTGCAAACTGGGCAGGGTTATAAAAGGTCACGCCTCCAGCTGGTGGGTCTTGCTGTCCCTAAAAGGAGACAACAAACACATTACAGCCTATCCATTACAGTTCACCTCAACAGGAGTCAGGACAGCTCTCATCTTTCATGCGAGACAGAGTGGTGACCTCCACGGAAACTCTGCCTCCAAAACAATACAGAAGACTGGAGTGAAGATGTGTCATCTCACCCTTCCATTCGCTTTCGTGACATGTGTGTATTTTGTAATGTATTTTCCCTATACAGCAAAGCACTGAAGGCTCCAGATGCAATGACAAGAATCTGTGACCCACAGTCCGGCACCATTCGAATACAATACAACATGAAGCATGCAAAGCATTGTGGCGGTGGTTAGTGCTAGAATGCTGCCATGAGAACAATGGGGTGGTCTTTACAACAGACACATCTCTAGCAGAATTCACTCCATGAGCCATGAATGATCAGGCATTAACTGAACAGTATAAAATGGACAGGAAAAAACAATTAAGTGTCGTAACTGTACACACCTTATAAGTTTAAATTAAAAAAGTATAGAAACACCCTGGTTTCCATTCTGATTCTGAGGAAACTGATGATAGCAGATCATGTTTTTAATCTCCCCATGTCTGTACCACAGGCCAGCTGAAACAGGGGTGTTTGATTACTCTTTAAATCAGCACTGGTTGGTTGGGTCAAATTAAACAAGAGTGATCTATGCTGAAGACTGCAGGTGGGGTAGCAGGCAGGCATCTTGACAGCGGGATGAGCAGCAGAGCTAATGGAGCCAGATGCGATCAAGCATGGGATGTGTTGGGTAGGTTGGTGGGGCGGGGGTGGTGGGTGGTGGAGGTGGTTGAGAGTGGACGTGGTGGCGGTTAAGATCCAGCTATAGGTACCTGGTTTAAATGCTGACTCACTTCACGTGATAAAGAACTCATTGAGCTAGAACGTGACAGCTACAGATGGTAAGGAAAGAGATACACAGAACAGACAACACACAAACCACAAAGCCAGATTAATCCATCTCCCATGCATTAGATTAGCTCTTTTACCCACTTTGAACCCATTTAGAAAGAAGTCATATTAGAAGTATATTAGAATTCTTGAGAAATTAGAGCATACATAAAAAGCAAATTAATTAACAGAAAATGGAATTAGCTCATTTGTCAATTTTACTTCCCACGCATGCATGTAATATAATAATGTAATTTTCACACCCGCATACACAAATCAAAGTAGCCTAACAGTAGAGCATTGCCACTGGCTGTTAGAAGTAGTGCCTAGTGTGGATGGCAGCATCATGACAGTTGCTATGGTTACTGAAGGCGCACCAGAAGACCCATGGATGTTTCCTTACCTCCCCAGACTCAGGCATGGGCAGACCATCTCCACCTGGAGGCATCAACGTTGGATTGAACATCTAGAGAATTTAGATAAAACATAGAATTTTAATTTCTCTCAGTCAAATAACCATTCAATCACAAGTCTGCTCTAGGACTTGTATACATACATACATACACATCAATAAAAATATAGATCCAGATTTTAGATAAATAACTAGCTATAAGAGGGGCATCATAATTGGGTGTATTGGCTATTTATGAGAAGACTATTATTTAGTTAGCAATTTTTTTTTCTCCCCATCCAAGAATGTTCCATTCATAGAAGATAATAATTTTTTGGTTACCTGTGGTACAGCACTAGCGTTTGGAGCGGACTGCTCCTGGTTTCCTCCTTCACTGGCCTCTATAGGCTGCTGATCATCTGGTGCTTTGGAGAAAGAAAGCAGAAAGAGACAAGAGGATCAAAACATTGTTGTCGTTTAAAAATTTGAACTATATATTTTATTAAAGTGTATACACTGAAACGTGTATACACTGAAATAAAATATATAGTTCAAATTTTCAAATCACATCTCATCCAAGCAAACAATTATTGCATTTAAAGCTGTAACTGAACTATAAAAGGTTTGCTTCTTTGTGCATTGTTCATTTGAACAACATATGCAAACACACACACCTGCACCAGGAACAAACAGGTTGGTTGGCATGGGAGCCAGAGGAGCGAAGATGTCTGCCGGGGCGGGCGCCATCCCCCCGGGCTTTGATGTTCTGCTCGGGTTCAGAACGTCCACATATCGGCTCTTAGTGCCTGAGAAAAGAACCAGCCAGCCAAACATAAATAGACATTATACATTATTAAAAATGTTACCTACTAATAATCCAAATTCCCTTGTTGTTATTATAGCTAAGGTAAGTAGTGTTCTCTTACCTGCTTTCCTGGAGAACATGTTGACTGGGGGTCCACCTCCAGGGTGCATCCCTGGCCCTCCAGACCCCACCATGGGAGGACCCATCTTGGGGCAGCCAGGAGGAGGCGGTGGAAGGGGTTTACTCTGGAAGATGAAAAAAACAAAACCATCCAATAAAGAGTCAGAACTGGCTGACCTATGAGACTAAATAATCAGAACAATTCAATGAAAGAGCAAAAAGCAAACCTCCTCTTCCGGTTCATTTTGGTCAACCCACATCTTCTTCTTCTTATCCCACACGATCTAACAGTAAAAAAAAAAAAAACTATTACATATGTCAGTGATACTCTTGTCTCAATAGGAAATGTAATCTTATAGGGACGGTATTTGGAGCTAGTACAGATCTAGCTCCACAAGGGGAAAAAAACTAAACAAAGAAAATCCTCCAACTCACAGATTTGTTCTTGTCATCAGGCAAGTGAGCCTCATTTTTGCCCTTCCTTTTGAGCCATTCGAACAATCCGCCAACACCACCACCGCCGCCGCCACCTCCCTGTGGTAGACAAAGTGCAGCCGGGTTAAAACCACGGTAAACACCAGGTCACAGGAGCTGGAAGGGGAGGGGGGTAGATGGGGTTGGTGGGTCAGGGGGTTGGGGGGTTGGGGGTTTTTACCTTCTTGGGGGAGTCCTTCTTAGCTTTCTTTGGGTCTTCCTTGCGGGGCTGCTCAGGGATGGAGGGGGGAGGCGATGACGACATCTGCATGGTGGAGGAGTTGCTGCGCTCCCGTCCCCCAGAGTGAGTCGAGGACTCAGAAGTGGTTCGGGAACGACGACCCGGAGCCTGTGGGACCATGTTGGGACACACCGGGTGACTTGGGGCAGGGACCTCACGATATAATATTAAAACGATTTTTGAGTGCCGATACAATATGTATTGCGATTCTGTAAATATTGGTAAGATACTCAGATTTCATATTTTGTGTGGTTTAATGTATGGGTTTAACGTTGGGGTTCAGGTTCTGTCGGTGTGTCCACCATGGTTTTTTTCAATGAACATGGCTGAAGAGAACAGAACATAGTTGATGTGAATTGTACGGTGGCCCTGAAGTGCAAATCACAACAACAAACAGGAAAACACAACGGCAAAATCACAAAACATAACAACAAATTGCAAATCAAACAAAAGAGAAAACAAAATCAGAAAACACGACAAATTGGAAAACACGACATTAACTCCAACCGGAAAAGGTGGGTGCCTATCGACAAGGATCATCGCTGATTGGACGCACTGTCCGTCTCTTTAAGAGGAATGAAAGTATGTGTGTACAGCACACTGGAAAAGTTTGCCTTCAGAGCTTTCTGCCAAAAGCCCTTTCTGCCAGAAAACTTTCTGCAAGGAAGGCTTTAGGAAGTCAGGTGACTTAGTATAAAGAGCGACAAAGTACATGTAGGGAGGAGGTCATGGTGGATGAATGGGTCAAGCACAGGGCTTTCACCCATGAGACCAGGTTTCATGTCCTGTGTTATTTTTAGACCATAGTTGACTTATTATTAAACATTTTTTACAACAACTAAATCATGCAAAATCAGTTTTCAGTGGCAGGGTGGTTAGGTTTAGGCAACAAAACTACTCGGTTAGGTTTAGGCAGACTTTCATTCCTCTTAAAGAGACGGACAATGCGTCCATCAGCGACAATGCTTGTCGATAGACACCTCCACCTAATTTGCTTCCACCAAGATAACTGACGTTTTAAGCTTAAAAATTGCGTTACAAAAATTGTTTTTGACTTTTTAGTAATCGATTTCTCCCCCCCCCCATCCCTAGCAGCAAGGTTGGGCTAGCTGAGCAGCTTGACTAACTACTAACCTAACCATCAATTAACCTTTTGGTGTTTTGTGTGTGAATGTAGTGTATTAGAATTTGGCTAAAACTAGCACCATGAACACCATAAAGAGTACATTATCATTTGACTAATATTAGAACCATAATGTGTTTAGGTGACACCTCAACCCTTTTGGAATGGTCTACTATGAATGTACACACACCATGGTATAATTACTACAGCACAATCTTACCATGTGCATTGAAGACTGTGAAGTAGTTCTCGATCTTCTTCCGGGACCCTGACAAGAACATAGACAAGGTTCATCAATTATTATCTATATCATGAATGCATGCATGCTGAAGGTAAGCCATTGCATTGATGGAATTGATGGACTTGAAGTTATCAGAATGCAGAATGCAGATGCAAAGCTAGCTTAAAGTGTAAGTGAACCCCCTGTTTCAGCTGAAATTCGAACACTAGGACATTTTTTTAAATGCGTTTTGGGCTGCGAGTTCTTGGAAGGAGGGGAGGGGGGGGTGGTGTTATCCCCATGGTTATGACCAACGGCAACTTTTTGATACTTTTTTTAAGCTAGTACACGTCGTTGAGTATGAGCGTTATAATGAGCGTAAATGAAATGCGACGTTATACTATAGGTGTCCCAGAAGCTTAACCCTCTCTCGGACACAGCCATCAATATCAACCGTTGCCCGGACGGAGCTCCACACATCCACACACATCGTGGCAGTAGCATACCCTCTCGGCGTCGGAGTCACTTCGTCTTGACGTCGAAGTACCTCCGAAAAGGCATTTCGACGTCACAAAAAGAACAGGACCTGAGTTCGGAGCAGAGTGAAACGTTCACAAACTGGTCGGCGGAGACTGGCAAAAACATACGATTTTTTTTCTGAATTACACTATTATTTTAGTAACTGGTACAAAATGGCATAAATTACTATGTTGAAGATCATTGAAGACATATTAAGATGTTTAAAACAAAAAAAACAAGATTTTGGGTTCACTGGCACTTTAAGTGCAAAGCCAAGCCAAGTATATATCAGGATCTCGATGCTAACCATCTGTGCCATTTGGTCATAGAAGTCCATTTGTGGCGTGAAAGAGTTCCTGTGCATGGCGTTAGACATCTGAGGCAGGGGCTGACTCTCTGGCTGGGCGAGGACATGCTGATCTATCATGGGCATGTGTCCGGGAGAGGAAGGGGGAATGTGTCCAGGGGAAGGGGGCATGTGTGGGGGTGGCTGGATCACCTGGTGTGGAGGCATCTGATTCATTTGATGGGGAAAGGGTTGGTTTATCGGATGTGGGGGTTGGGTCATCTGATGTGGGGGTTGGTTCATCTGATGGGGAGGTTGGTGGTTCAGTTGATGGGGAGGTTGTTGGTTCATCAGATGGGGTGGTGGTTGGTTCATTTGGTGGGGCATGTGAGAGGCCATGTGTCCCAGGTGAGGTGGTGAGGTGCCGGGCTGCTGTTGCTGCTGAAGAGGTGGTTGGTACATGTCTGTCTGCTGGGGCTGCTGGGGCTCGTAGGGAGAAGGGCCGGAGAGGGAACCAGGGACCTGCAGTGGGTAGCCTGGAATCGGGATCTGGCCTGGGGGGCCTGGCAGGCTGGGGGGCACAGGGTAAAACTGGGTGACGTCCGATGGGGGAAGGTGCTGCTGTGGAACCATGCCGTCTTGGAGGATTGTAGTGGGAGCTGGAAGAGAAAAGATATAAATAACTCATCTAATCTTGGGATTGCCTGATATGCAGATTGTGTTGCAGTTGCTGACTTAAAGGATAACTTTGGTTTATCTCTATCTATCCGCATTAGGGATAGAGTGTGAAAAACGCCTGTAGTTGTTGCCGAGGCGCTCTGTGTCTCAGGGGCGAAGTTCAGCGCAGATGTAAAATCGTACCTCAACTCCGTCATTTGACGGAGTTGGGGTAAGATGGCAGGTAAGATGACGCGCATCATCCAGCGGACAAAAGTAGTGGGGAGATCTGGGTGCAGGCAACATGGAGGAAAGGTAGACATTGTTCATTTGCATATACTACCCACAGTGAAATGATACATAGCCGGTTTGAATAAAAAAATATATAATTTAAGAGCTTTGAAATACCCTATACATACAAACACATGCATAATGATGTGTGCCCATGAGCAAACTACTACATTCATATTCCTTATCAATATAGATTCTCCTGATAGGGTTAATACGATGGGGTAGCAGATGCAAGCTGGGATAAGAAGGATTTTCTGACCACAGAACACATGTGTACACACCTGGAGGCATCAGCTGCACTGCATGGGATGGTGGCCCAGGTAGCAGTGAGCTCATCAGAGGGTTGTCTGAAGAGGCTCCATTCATCTCTGGGGGTATGATGTTGTTATAAGGCTCAGCCAGACTGGGCTGCTCCAACTCAGAGCTGGGAGAAGCACAGTCATACTGCGTGGGAGTGGCCTTGTCTGCATTGTAGGCTGATGCACCCATCTAAAACAGAAAACAAAATTGAAGAAAATATTTTTGTTCAATTTTGTGATAAAAGCACCAAATTTGGTACATATGTAGCTTAATATATTTAGAAGAAATCTGGATACAGGCCATTGCAGATTGGCATTCTGATGACCATGCGGTTACTGGCATAGAACACTTTGGCCACCCACAAGCTGCTGTTTCCATGTTTTCAGCACCACTAAAATATGTTTTATTACAAAGTAAGGTAATAACCAATGAAAGAAAATGCAACTGTCTCTACATATTAAACCATAGCAGTAGCAAGTACAGTTACGTATTAACATTGGCCATGTAACAATGCTCAGTGAATGCACTGAAGTCATTAACTGTACTACTACTGTTTTGAAAAGATTGAGAAAAAGACTATTTGAAAAGACCAGTGCTGTATACTATTTGAACCATTCTATGAACACATCTTGATCATGTTAGTTGTTCATCACGGCAAGACAACTTGCCATGGACCATGGCATGGCACTTTAATGTTTGAGTAAATTTGAGATATTAGAGTCAGCTGGCACATACTCCCTCACAGAAGCAGAGGCCTGTGCACTGAAGTGCAGCCTTTTTGCACCTGCAGCGCTTTCTGCAACCACTCTTGCAGCAACAAAAGATCAGCTTGTGGCAGAATTTTGATGCTTGTGGCAATGTTGTGGGGCACATACATTCATTCTGTCTTCACCCACCCCCAGTCAGTTGGTGATGGCAAATGACAGCTCTGTTCCGAGAGATGCAGCTATTTGGTGGGCTGCCAGGTAGCAAAAGCTCTTGCCAGTTCCGAAAAGCAATGTTCACATCCAGCTGGTAGTTGACTAATGGCAAACACAGCCAAGACCACAACATCGGTGTCAACAGTGCGAATGAGCATCTGGTGGTGGCCATGCTTTGCAGCGTGTGATACATGCAGTAGGACGACTATCAGCTTCTTCATGGCTGCATAGGGCCAGGGTGTGGAGTTCCTGCAGTTAGAGTTGTTCCGATACCAGTAGCGGAAATGCCTCCGATACAGCCCAAAATGCTGGATCGGGTATCGGCAAGTACGCCGGCACTATGGCACTATGCACTGATCCAATACCTTTTTCTTATATAGTGAATGAAATCATAGCTGCCACAACACTGACTTTTGAATGTGTGGTACACTACATTATACACATATACTTTCTCACCAGTCATAAGCCGTGTAATAACCGGCATACGAATGAACACGCGTACGTTGGAGAACGGACCATTTTCAAAAACAATCCAGACGCGCAGTAAAATGAGTTTAACCATTTATTCTATACATACACACACACAATATAATACTGACTATGGAACTGTCTAACTCATTGTTTGTTATCCAAAGCTTAGTTACGGTTACCACAGAAAAGGTAGAGAACGCAGAGAACAGCGTAGCAGTCCTTTTCTCTGCCTGCGCATATGGATACGTGCAGAGCGTATCACAGGCAAAACTATTACATTTGATTATATGTTGTTCATTCCAATAATAGTAATCCCACTGATTCCTTCTCCTTTGTTAAAGTGATGTTTCATTTATTCGTTATTATTTACGTTTATTTATATTTCTTGTTTTTACCTGCCTGTCTTAGGTTTATTGTTATGCGCCAACGAACCAAGTCAAATTCCTTGTATTTTAACAGATACTTGTTTCTGATTTCTCAACAAATGAACCGCGTATATCGTGCAAACAATAAGAATGGTTATATAATCGGCACACAATGATTATCATAAGAAAGGTCACATTAATATAGGAAATCAACAATTTATATTAAAATGTTAATTTGGCTTCTCCCAGTTTGTATTGTTATGTGTGTAGGCTATATATTTTTAAGAAACTTTATAATAAAATAATATTATATTAGTTATATTGCATATAATTCATGTCTAGTTATGTTGTATGTATCAATTTACTCTAGGCCTATTCATATTTACAAAGTTTGTAAATTGGCTAGCCTAATATTCAGCTTTTTAATGAAAGAAAAAAGAAAAAATCATTGATATCGGGTCGGTACTCGGTATCGGCCGATACGTAAGTTCAGGTATCGGAATCGGTATCGGGAAGGAAAAAATGATATCGGAACATCTCTACCTGCAAAAGCTGCATGCTGAGCACCCCCTTCCCATCAGTGAGGACAACTTCCTTGTCTTCCTCACTAAACCCCTGAAGGAGGACCTTGGAAAGGAAACTGAATAGTTCTGTCTTGCTATCAACCTGCAGAAAGTTATGCCAGTTTCCTGGTATGGCAGCCTTCCCAACCACATGTCTCCTTACACCCTTTCTATGTTTGGCTCTTGCTATGCCTTTCAGGGAGTCATCCTTGTAAGTATCCCAAACAAAGTCCACACATGACACACTGGACAACTAAGATATATATGGGATGAATACCTGCTATACCTGCTAATATTTATCAAATGTCTTGGCATCTGCTGGCTTCATTACACGGGTAGCATTGGGGGCTTTAGTCTGAGCTGGAGACAGGTCCTCCAGGCCAGAAATTCAGTCAATTCAGTCAACTCAATCAGCGCTGCAACCTCAGGGCCAGCTACCATCCACCGCCGGACGGCACTAGGGTTGTCTGTAAGGCCTACTGCCCCTCTATCACTCTTGATGCAAGCATCATTCTGCTCATGTGCTTGATCGATGAGGATTGCAGAGAAGACCCGGTTGGTCATCTGAATGGTGAAATTGCCAGCATTAAATTTTCTGGCAACATCTGGGTGTCTTGTTGGTAGTTCAGTCATGTCAACTGGGATCCAGAGGGCATTGTTGGTATGGTCCAGAGCAAAGAACCAGGGGACGAGTTCTGTCAGAGCATCGAGGTACATGCTGAAGGAGGACTGTCGCAGGGAACACACACCAGTAAACACAGCTCCAATGCCTTGACTGTTGCCCAGTAGTGGAATTGAGGGCAGCTCTCTTCCCTCTTTGAGCACCATTTGTCAAACCCCAAAGGCTCATCTTTTGTATCTGTGTCACGGTTATTGTAGGCCCGATACTGCAGGAAGTATAATGCAGCCACTGTGAGCAACATGTGCTGCACGCAAGGAGTCGACAGTGCATGCTGTTGTGATCTCCGCTTGTACCAGTGCTTCAAGCCAGCCCCTGCCTTGCAACCAATCACCCAGGGTCTTCAGAGCTGCCATCTCTATATGCAGGCCACCAAACATCACAACAAACTGACACCAGGCACAGGCACATAATCGGTACAGGTGTTTCCTGATCAGTGCTGTGTCTAACGTTGGCAGATTTTGTGGGTCCTTCAAGATGCCTGTGCTTGGCGCTGTTAAACTTTAGCAGTTGTCCGATGGTTAGGACTGCTGACATCGCTGGATAGTCACTCTGGTCTCTGATGCTTGGACCTTCAAGGACCATGTTTACCATGCCAGCAGTTAGGTTCAGCACAGTCTTTTTGGCAGCCTTCTTGGAACCCGGTGAAGGGTTCCTGCTCATCAAATGTGGCAACGCACAAAATTCGCAGCATGGGCCAGGTGCACGGCATCACTGTCACTGTTCCATTCATATGCCTTGGTCAGGGCTGCACCAAAGTCATCAGAGAATGAATTTATTGTGATATTTGGATTCAAGTGCAACCATATCTCCTGCACTAAGACGAGCCAGGATTTCTGTGTCCTCTAAGAGCTCTGCAAATGTCTAAACTCGGTTGTCTAGCTGAAACGTTGCTGCCTCATGTAAATCATCAGTGCAACAGAAAAAAAAAAAGAAGAGCTGGTTTCCCAGTGCTAGAAGTACATCCCCTGGTGCATTTACTTGGGCCTGCAATGGTGTCATGGTCGCCTGTACTGCTAGATTTCTTCAGAGCTCTCTTCGTGGCCTGTTGAACCTTTGTCTTTTTGAAGGCCAGCAGGCACGATTGATGCCACAGCTTTGTTGACAACCAGAGCATTCATCTAGTTTCTCTATCGGTATATTTCTGGGTAGTGCATTCATATTCAGGAGACTTTCAGCTAACGACGTGTATGCACTCCCAGCATCCTTCCTCTTCGTCAGCGTCTCATTATGGTCCTTTTGACAGATGACACACAGTGCCCGGTTTATCTTGTTTGCAGGCTGTGAATTAGAAGATGTCGAGAGTGTTGGACACCTTGTGTCTTTTAGCAGAAACTTTTGACATAGTGAAATAGTCATCACCACCATCTTGATTATTATGTGACCTACAATAATCAATAATACAAACACCACAGATTCAGTACATTAGTCAGAAAGAACGTCTACTATAAATTATATTCGAACAACTAGTACTACTCTTTCTGGTGGTACTACTACTACTACGACTACTAATGAGATGTCAACATTCTACATAAGTATAGGTATGTTACTTACGTGCTTCCGTACTTTTCCAACTGTTTTTACTGATTCATGGCATGAGTGAGTATTTTATTTGGTTCTCAGGGTTACTAGGATCTAGATTATGTCCGTTATTGCATGTGGGTGCAATGAAATAGGAATGTTTGACCAACCACTGGTGGCCATTTTGAAAAATGGCTGCCACAGCTACCAGGGTGCGAGTTTGTGATGGCCCAATATCCAGTTTTGTTCCCAATATATATATCAATACATCTGCCAAATTTGGTGCTTTTAATCACAAAATGAACAATTGTTATGATTTGTTGAGCTAGCTACCCACTATTAGAGAAAAAGTTGAGATACACTTTATTAATCACAGATGAGAAATATAGCTCATAAGGCCCATTCATATAAAATAATTGGCTCTTCTATAGAAACATATTGCTGAATATAAAAAATATTTAGTGATGGGTCATGGTAGGGTCATAGGTAACGCTCACTCACCCTGATCTGTCCGTCCAGCTGTCTGAGGTGCAGCAGCCACTCTGGCTCAATGAACAGCTCCTGCTCCGGCTTCTCCTTCAACTGGGGGTCATAGAACCGCAGCTTCTCCGACAGCTGGGGCACAATGGTGGAGGAAGGGGGGAGAGTGTGAATAGAGAGTAAATACTACGGTAATCACGAAAAATTAATTAACTGGTTCCGCAAAGAGTACATTTAGACCGAACCATGTCACACAAAACATGCCACATTTAAAAATTTGTTTATCTATCAACGGCAAAACATGTAACTTACCACAATATTTTTGATTATTAACTTGATGTTTTGTATCCTTGCTTTATTACTTTGGAATCTATCATGATCCAATCATCTGTTGAAATACATATTGCATTCCCTGGCTGAATCAATACATTGTAGCTTACTTATAGAAGAGATTGCACAATCACACCATTTCAAAAAGATCTGTAGCTGCTGCACACAACATAAACAAAAACACAAGATGGACAAGAGATGTATGAGACTATAGTAACCAGTGAGTGAGTGAGAGAGAGAATAAGGGGTCCATATGCACCTGTATCAGCTGGCTGATGATGACAGGAGAGTGATATGAAGGCTGCATCAGAACACTCTTAGAGATGACCTCACAGTAGTGGAAGGCCTGCGCACTCAGGCCTGCTTCAGCCAGGCGGCAGGCGTAGATCAGCTTGAACACCTGACCATGAGAGACAAGGAATAGGTCAATAGGTGGTGAATGGTGGTTTATGAGATACATTTCTGATGAATTAATGAGCAGATAGGGGTTAGACTTGAAGAAGAAAGTATGAAAGAAAGCAATTGGGGGGGGGGGGATTGGCATTAAATGTTTCTTCCTTCTTTCATGTTACAGTCCAACAGCAGATCTCACCAATCTCACCCAGGTATCACATCCCGCCTGTTGTTCAACCTAGAGAGGGTGTAGGCAGTTTGTGATTGCCTTTTTCAAATAAAAGTAACCCAATAGGAAATAGGGGGGTTGCACCTTTTTGTATTGTATAGCCTAGGACCGCCTTGTCATGTGTTTTTAATACTGTTGTACATGAGAGATAAAGAGAGTCAACCATGTAGCAGGAAGGGGTGTTTGTTGGGGTATCCTGCGAGAGCCTGCGAATAAATTATTGTTATTATACACCTTGGTTTGAATCTTCCTCAATATTTGGCGAGCTAGCCAGGAGTCGAATAACATTTATTGATACCTCGCCTCCTCAATATTTTGTGAGCCAGACCAGTCAGCGAGATAACTCATGGGTGCCCAGAAACACCTGGCAAGGACACAGCAATTGACCAATTAAGCGTGCATAACAGGCAACCAGGCGCTTTAGTTCCTGCCGAAGACACCAGGACCCCGCGGGCCAATCGCTGAGAACTACTATTGGTGGAGTTTCCAGTCCGGAGCTATAAGGCTTTGTTGTTCAGTGTAAAATAATGGTCTGCCTGTACGATTGTGTTAATGCCTGCTGTGCATTATGTCTCGCTAGAAGAGCGAGGTGGCTTGTAAATAAGGCTACACGTTGTTGGTATAATATTTTTATATAAAAAACCTGGAGTGTGCTCCAGGTTATCATGTTGGTCTAAGACAAAAAAACTGAGCATGGTGGTCGTAGTTGCTAATTATTTTGTCTTTATACCCTTGATGCCAACCCTTATGGGTGTTTAGAATTCCCGGTCAAGTGTTAACTTTATTGTCTTGCCAACAGCTGGCGGTGGATTCTTTTTGTTTTTTAATCCATTGAAGCACATGTAGTGGTTATTTAAAAGTACAGTGGGTTTTGTTTTCCCCCATCTTTTGCTTTTATAAGTTACTCAGATGTTATTACATTGTTCGTAGTTGCTCATTTTTGGGGGTTTATACCCTTGATGTAAACTCTTACAAGAATAATTAGAATTAGTTAGAATTTGTGGTTAACTGTTAGTTTTATTGTCCTGCCACCACCTGGCGGTGGAGCCTCGTAATTGGTAGATTTTACTTGTTTTGCCTCCACCTGGTGGTAGATTTCAATTCTTGGTTAATGGTTAGTGTTAGTTTTATTGCTCGATTTTACTTGTTTTGCCTCCACCTGGTGGTAGATTTCAGAATCACATTTCGATAACATTTATTGATACCTCACCTCCACATTATTAACTTTTACATACTCTACATTAACATTCATAGTATCCTCCATCCTTATTAACAATTAATTGATAAAAAGAGAGACCTTCAAAAATGCCCAACATATGGGAACCACCATCAATACATGGTAAATCCATCAAGACCTGTGATGAACTGGATCAAGAAATCCTGCACACCATGGCCACAAGAGGGCTCATGGGAGGACAAACACCTACACTGCATTGAAGTGTTAGTGGCAGCCCACGAATCAAAAATATTCAAGATTGGACAAGCCGCACATCGCCACTGCATCTCACAATGGATAGCACAATCTGAGAAAAAGGTGGAAACAAAAGATGTTCCAGATGAAAGATAAGAAGACTGTCCCAAACAACAAGGATGACAACACACCATTATCACCACACGTGTCTACCAAGACACATGCCCCATCCCTACGCCTCCAAGTGCATCCATCATGTATTCAACCTTGGATTGTGTGAAAAACAATGCACACCAAATGGTTGTACAAGAGGAACATCCAGGACTACATCAAGAACAGATTAACTACGCTGGAAGAGACCTACAAGGCAGACAACAGTATTACAACCATACCAAACAACCGCTCCACCCACACTCCTGACCCATTTCAGCAAGGATGCACAGGCATGGAAAAAAGATTCCCAGACCCCTCAGGGCCTACAATAGCAATTTCACCCCCTGCCCCAATGGAAAGAAGAAGAAGTATAAGTAATCGTACGAAGAAAACAAGGCC
The DNA here is from genome assembly GCA_900323305.1 of Trachyrincus murrayi. Taxonomy (NCBI): domain Eukaryota; kingdom Metazoa; phylum Chordata; class Actinopteri; order Gadiformes; family Macrouridae; genus Trachyrincus; species Trachyrincus murrayi. The sequence continues at coordinate 66,573 of OOFB01018804.1, forward strand.
CGTATACTCAGATGACGGCAGCCAAGAAGAAGACAATGAAGAAGAAGGCAACACTTTTCAAGTAATGGCACTGGTTACCCTCTCTAACGGCCATCCAAGCACAAAACTACTATTAAAATGTACCAACTTGGAAGACACCATGAGAAGAATACAAATTGACCAACAAAATAAATTACAACCAGCAGACAAAGCTCTGAAACGGGCAGAAGAATGTTCAAAAGATCAAGCCGTTGTGTACCAGGGACTAAAAACCATGACACCAGAAGTGTTACGAGACATCAGCCAATGCACAAAAGAGGCAGAACAGGAACTGACAATACGGAAAGCCTGGAACAGGAATCAATCCAACAATCATGGCGTGTAAGAAAGCCAACTAATCGTTATGAGGCACCAGCATCAACCAAAGAGTGGGATGTAACACACAAGGAACGCAAAGAACACCAAAGACGAAGAGACAACAAGCCCAGAAACCAACCCAGACAGGACCAATGGACATAGAGAACAAGAAAGGCCAAGAGATTAAGAATTCGCCCACATGGCCCCCATGCAACTGCTGCCACAACCAGGGTCCACCGATCCAGTTATACAGTACACTCCATGGGGCCACACTGACCTACTGGGGTTACGAATCCTCTGCACCTGCACTTGCTGACCCCTTCAGAAGTTCCAACCAGACCCGGGAGACCTGGGAGCTATCATATGAAGCCTCCCATAATGCAACGCCCACTTTGCTTGTGCAGAAGGCACACCAGCACCTCTATGCCCAGCGGTGCCTCAGGAGAAGCGGCATAAGCACACGTTGGCTTGTGAACTTCTACCGTGGAACCGTAGAGAGCGTCCTGACGAGTGGCGTCACTGTGTGATATGGCAACACCACTGCACAGGACAAGAAAGCCATCCAGAGGGTCGTGAGGACAGCGGAGAGGATCATCGGGTGTTCTCTTCCATGCATCGAGGAGATCTTCAGGACCAGGTGTCGGAAGAAGGCCATCACCATCATAAAGGACCACAACCACCCTGGGCACCATCTTTTCTCCCCCCTGCCGTCCGGTCGCCGGTACCGCAGCATCCGAACCAGGACTAGCAGGTTCATTGACAGTTTTTATCCACAGGCAGTGCGCCTACTGAACTGTTAGGAGTGCTGCCACTATCATAACATTGTTACACTGTCATACTCCTTTACTGGAC
>OOFB01018808.1:4555-17001 GCA_900323305.1 Trachyrincus murrayi
ACACAATAAGATCTGATTTTTAAGATCCACAGGCACTATAAATGTATTCATTTGTGTGTGTGTGTGTGTGTGTGTGTGTGTGTGTGTGTGTGTGTGTGTGTGTGTGTGTTAGTCTGTGTATGTGAGTTACTGTAAATGCATCTACGTGTGTAGTGTGTGTGTGTGTGTGTGTGTACATGTTGGTGCTGACACATGTACGCGGGAGCGTATGAAAGATATAATTTCCCAGCATGCCTTGCAGGTAGTACAACCATACAGGGTGGATTCCTATACCCACGAGGCTGGAAGATGAGGAGACATAATTGGTTTAGGAACGCAGTGACTCGCGGTGAACACTCTCCTAAACATGTTGTTACGCCGTCAAATATTATATATAGATATTCTTTGTTGAAGACTCCAAAAAAAGACATCAACAGGCTAAATACATCCTTACAACTTTCTAGTGGGGACCAGCACACTGAAGAAGCTAGTGTTTCCACTCAAGAAATACGATGCTTCATATACTGAGTTACAAAGAGATTCGGTCAATAGCGCGGAGGGTCATTAGTAGCGGGGAACATTGCAATTGATTGTACGAGAGGCGCGTTGACAGGCTGCTGCTCAACTTAAAGGGACATAAAGAGAGTAAAAGGTATTCACGGTATTCCCTGAAGCAGGGATCAAAATGGCCGCTGGCTAAGCACCGGTGTGGATGACATGGGGGTCAATAAGAAACAAATAAGTAACAGAGACAGAGAAAAACAATTCCTCTGTTGTTTATGAACGTGTGGCCCCCCCGGCTGTGAGCTCACCATCTTGGGGTACTTCATTGTTTTGTTGGGATATTGCATTGCGTTGATAGGAGCAGAGGAGTGCTCTTATTGGCTGGGCAGATAATATTTGTTCAGCAATTCTACTCATATTCTGGAACAGCTGTCGCCGTTGGACCTTATTGGCTTCTGACTGACAGGCTAGCGCATTGCAGTACTCCCGTGTGTGTGTGTGTGTGTGTGTGATGTGTGAATGTGAACATTTTTGCACTGGTTTGCATTTTGCAAATGAATAAAATGCCCTTGTATATGTCGACATTTATTTTTAATCTTACACCTGTGGGGACAAAGTAACTGAAAACATTGTCACACACACAAAGGAAAGGTTGTGGAGGAATGTCCGTCAGAAGGGAGGAGGAGGAGAGGCAGAGAGGAGTCTCCGGTCCCCAACATGGTGGGTGGTGTCGGAGGAGGGGGCTGAAATGGCGAGGGGGGTGGAGGGAGATGGCATGATGGAAAAGGAAAGGGAGAAATGAATAAAGTGATGAGAAATTGAAAAAAAAGTCCTCAGCGGGTGAAAAAGGAGCCGAGAAGTGGAGGCTTGGGGTGTAAAAATGATTAAGTCCTGACCTTGGCACCTCCTGAAGGAGGGGGTCGCGACCCCGGGAGGGACACTAATCTCTCTTTAATTGAGGATGGATCTGTGTGTGTATGTGTGGGTGTTTGTGTGTGTGTTTGTGTGTGTGTGTGTGTGTGTGTGTGTGTGTGTGTTAAAAAAGGAAGGGAATTGAAGTGGTTTACTGTAGATGGTAGACCAATCATGTCACTGATACATCATTCAAAATGTCACAAAGTGGAGGGTGGTTAGGGCTGAGCATGCACGTTTAAGTGTGTGTGTGTGTGTGTGTGTGTGTGTGTGTGTGTGTGTGTGTGTGTGTGTGTGTGTGTGTGTGGGTGGGTGTGTGTGGGGGGGGGGGGGGGCATCCTTGTGGTCAGCCTATCAGCTAATCGCTCACTTTCGGAGCTGAAGGAGTCAGGGGCGGACGCTACACCACATTACTCAAAGGCCTCCCCCCTACACACACACACACACACACACACACACACACACACACACACACACACACACACACACACACACCACCTCTCACTGCCATTTCTGACCAGAGCAGAAAAATCCTAGGAATTTTGTAGGCCACATCCTTTTATATAACTCTATTTTCTGGTGCTGCAGGTAAGATTTAAGAGCTATTATTTGAGTGTCATTTGTCAGAAATGGCCACGCCATCCGTCAGCTATTAGTGAGTGAAATGCTCTGTGAGAATATCTGTTTCCAGTTGACTGCGCCTGCCTCTGTATGAGACCACTTAGATTTTAGACGGCTCCCTGCTCATTTCTAAACAATCAGGGCGTTTCTTCCCTGATTGGTTCAGGGAATCCATCTTGCCTGTCAATCACAGGTGCGTGAAATGCAACACTTAGGTAGGGAGGGAGGGGACGTCAAAATGACTTCCTTGTACTGGTTCTGCCGAAGAGCATTTAGCGTGAGCACGCCTGCCACGAATGTAAACAATAGCAATATAGCTGTCGTGTCAGTACGAAGTTTGTGGATAAAAAACAGTGAATCGGTGAAGGACTTTACAAAATGTCTTATGACAAAGACCAAAGTGCTACTGCTATTGTGGGACCACAACAGTGTAATTTAACCCATTGTCATTACCAAAGACCTCTCCGTTGTCTTTCGAAATGTTTGTGTGCAAAGGTATACCAGAGGGGATAAACACAACGACGTCATGATTTCCAGTTCTTACCGGAGTGTTTATGTGGTCATAGTCGGCCTTCACTGCGGTACAGTGAGCCTAACGCAGAGATGCCTCCAGATCGCTTCCTTCTAATGATGATAGACGTTGGATTCAGAAACATAAGAGCATTCTAGAAATGAAAGCCATCATGAAATGAAAGCCTCATTTTCTTCAATGTCATGCCAGAAAAATCGTCTTTTCCTGCTCCCTTCTGCATATGCACACGGTGTTGGCTTTTGCTTTGTCCTGAGGCATGCGTGACTGAATTGACGTGTCTGGAATGATTGACAGCTCACTGATTCTAGCTGGCCGCTAAGCTTCGGCCTTCCACCGGTGTCGAGATCAGTTTTTTGCCAAACGGGTTTGTGCCGTGTGACGGTTTGTGTAATTACAATGACAGGGTGGTGATAAAAGTCTTAGACATTACAGCATGGATCAGATGCTTGCATCAGAATCCTCCTGCTGAACATGAGCTAATGAATGCGTCCAGGCGTGCGCTGTTACCCAGCAATAATAGTAGCGCACCGTTATTTTATTTAGTAACACCTGGAAAATTACCATTATAATTCAGGGTAATTGCATCTAATTGCCATTGTTTTGCCCTGTTATTACCCAATGTTTACTGGTCTGTAGTAACAAACTGTGAAGTCCCCATTTTGATTATTGGTAATTCAACCAAATATTTTTGCACATTCAGTGGGGAAATCAACTGTTAGTATGAATGGCAATATGTAAGGTGCAAGATGAAAACTGAATGTAGCTTTTATAAATCAAGGTAGCATGAATATTTATGAATACATTTCTCCCTTAAAATTGAGAGCCACCAGTCATCAATTAGGTTAGGGCTCAAGGCTTAATTAACAGGAGCCATCTCAGACCTGGTGGGAGAGTTAACACACTGGAATGATGATCTGTAATTGTGTGTGTGTGTGTGTGTGTGTGTGTGTGTGTGTGTGTGTGTGTGTGTGTGTGTGTGTGTGTGTGTGTGTGTGTGTGTTCCTGCAGGGCAGCTAGGTGTTAGGTCTGGCAGGTCTTAATTACCCTGTTGGATCATTAGAAACCTGATTGGTATGGGGCTGACCTGTGTGAGGTAACACACACACACGCACACACTAAAGGCTAGGAGATGCTCCATGTAGTATTGATGACTATTAGATTATCGGTGCCATGATTTCTCTCTTACACTGTAGAGTCTATGTCTTCCATCACCCGAGGGGTTGGATGGTGCTAAAGGTCCTTCTGGATCCAACGTGCAATGAATGAACGACACAAAAAAGCTATAAAATCTGAGGCAATTACATTTTTTACGACATGAATATGCCACACTTTTGATGACCTTGATGCGATTAAAATGAATGTTGCTTTTTTGCAAAAAAACAAAAATCCTGTTGTATATGTACAGTTCCATGATCTGTAATCATTTTATTGACTCGTGGAAAATTAGAACACACTCAATGCAAATAGGTCACGACACTGAGCTTTGCGTGCGTGTGTGAATAGGAAATGATCATTAGTGTGGCGAACAGCATGACACTCGTGCAAACAGGATTCCAACCTTTTCCACTGAACGTCTTGTACGGCACAGGTTGATGCTGCAGGGATTGAAGGCATCCAGCACGAGTAAGGCCGGAGATATTCTTGCGTTTTATCCACGCGTTCGCCTAGACAATCAGCTGCGTGGTGAACGGAATTATTCACATATTTGCCTCGTATGTACTTTGCGTGTTACTGGAGGATTCCACTAGAGGGCCCACCAGAGAACTCAGACCGTATAGACCTTCTGGATTTGCATGATGTAAACAACAAACATGGCGACGCTCGAGGAGGTTACCATCTTGTTCATTCTGAGATCGCGGCACGAAGAAGCGACAGCGGCGGCATCGTAGATGGTATGTAGCTCGTCTTCACAACTTTCCGCCATTGTTGTCGCTGCTGACGTGCCTACTGACCCCTGACCCCGTCACATGCCCCACATTGCCCCTACACTGCCCCCCTACCTTGCTAGCCTTGGTAGCCCTTATACAAGCTCTGGATACTGGGACATGGGGAGCAACGGAAGTATGGAGATATGAAAGATATATTTGCTTTCGGATACCGCTTTCAGAGCACAGTGTTTTCCTCTCTTGTGTGGTGCTCAGTAATAAGGGACCTTGCATTGGGAGATGCGTGTTCTACAACACAGATTAGGGTCAACAAATTCAGCCATGCTAACACACATAGATCAAGCCGGTAACGGAAACTTGTCATCCTAAATGCAGTTTCATGTGTGTTATTACCTGCATGAAACGTTTACGTTCCGGATGCGAACCATTGACATTATTACATTAGTACAATGTTCAGCCTCACATATTAGCCTCCATTATGGAGACCATCCTTAACGGGGAAAGGTCACATGTGAAATACAGACGTTTCCTCCGGTGAATTGTTTGTGTGGTTAATATTTAACCTGGTAGAGCACACACAAATTCAATCAACACATCTCCCATGGAAACGTGATCTCATCTGATCTGAAAGGAAAGGGGAAATAAGAATTTGTCAATATTGCTCATTTGACTGCAACCAAACCAATCGTGTTCGCCTTGACCTTTTCCCGTCGTCCTCATAACAATCTATACAAGTCAGAACAATCACTGAGGACATGTCCAGCGTGACCACTGTACCCTTAACACCTCCGATCCGCCCGGCACAGATTACATCAACAGCAGCCCTCAACCGACACGTCGGCCTTCCATTACCTCCACGGCTGTCATTTTACACACGCTGCTATGGATTCTGGTCTTCAGAGTCCAATGCCAAACCCTTGTTGAGACGGGTGTGATTAGGTACCAGTGTAGGTACAGGTGTACTACAGGTGTACTAACAGGTGTGTTAGTGCAGGATAGCGATAGATAGCCAGTGAACAGGAGGTTAGGATGCTTACTAACTAAAGAGCAGGCATCCTGTTCTCTCCAAACTCTACCTCATTGCTTATATCGAGCGGCAGCTCCTTTATTTCACACGGGCGAGCAGGTCATATCTCAGATGTAAACAAGGTTATAAAGGGTACATTTGTCATGAAATACTACCTGTGGCAACACAAACCTTTAAAAAGAGGTTCATTTAACATGAATTTTTAGGTTTTTTAATTTGTCTTCAGCGCTCTCTCTCCGAGGGCGTGTGATGGTTACCAAATATATGTTATTTTCCAACACCAGACATGCCCCATGACAACATCAGGAGCACGTCTCTGCAATGGCTCTATGAAGTGACTCTTTCTAATGCTAAATCATTTTAGTCATGAATAAATACAACTAAAAATAATTTCCATCACGGCAGAAAATGTTGTGGGGTTTGTGTGTGTGTGTCCACACACACACACACACACACACACACACACACACACACACACACACACACACACACACACACACACACACACACAAACCCCACAACATTTTCTGCCGTGATGGAAATTATTTTTAGTTGTATTTATTCATGACTAAAATGATTTAGCATTAGAAAGAGTCACTTCATAGACACGCGCGCGCGACAAAGGCCAGTCAACGTTCAGTGGGGGTGCTCCATAGCATATGTACTGCACGTCGAGTGATCATAATGTGGTCCAACGCGGGGCCACATGCCATGAATGACCTCCACTGAGGAACCAAATAGCCAGGCCAGCGGTGGGGGTGAGGGTGGGGGTGGTGGTGAGGGGAGGAGGAGGAGGTTGCCCAGGCCCCTGCCTCCTATGGGCATCCTTCTTCGGCGGTGACTCATACTCTTATAAAAAATAAAAAAAACTCTGCCACACAGCTGCCGTTGAAAAAAAGAGAAGAAGAAAAATCTGGCTGTGATCGTCGTTGGGTTCCTGAACCCCCGGGTGGAGTCACGCTATGGCAGCGCTGGCTGCTCTGTGTTCATGGGCAGGGGGAGGGTGACTGCAGGGCTCTCATGGCTTCTCATGGTCTCTCTCTGTGCACTGTGACCCTGGGCCACTGCTAATGCTAAGAGACGTGTGGCTAACTCCACCCCATGTTTTAACTTGAGACGCTGCGACCACTGCATAGAGAGAGGTGGAGAAGTGTGAGGGTGGAAGGTGTGAATGGTGAAAGAGGGAGGGTGAAAATGCTCCAGTAGGAGAACTGTGTTTTTTTTTTAATTGAAGCGTTTAGTTTCCATTCCAGCCACCTTTTTAAACGCCGCTGTCATGCAGAGTTCAGGTAGCATTCGGTATAATGATCATTCCAATAGCCTTGGTGTATTTTCTTTAAAAGCACATTATGAATTTCTTTTTATGTAGCCATTTCGTTTCTATGGTTGTGATTTTCATTTGGGTGACAATAAAATGTAATGGTTGTGAAATGATTAAATTGGATGTTAATATCACACAGGGCCATTATGCAGCAGGGGTGAAACCGCCTTAAATAAACCAAAAATGAACTTTTGGTTATGAATTTTAGTGGTAACATTGTTTTGAACTTTCGAGAGTGAGTGAGTTTTTCTCTGGGCTCTTCTGGGTTCTCACTTTATGGGAGACTCCAGCCAGAGTATTTACTAGCTGGTCGTGTATGCTGCCCAAATACAATCAAGCATTCCCCAACTCCAGCCAAGCATTTATTATGGACTTTTCCAAACTCCACTTCCCAGAACCTGCAAACCCTCCTTAGTTTATCCAACCACTTAATCCCAGCAGGGCTAATACTGGGATTCAGAAAAGAAGCTTCATCTTCATTCACATTGACATTGTTAACACGTGTGTCCCTATACACTGATGGCTGACTGAAGGCTGTGGCTTAGTTACACAGGTCATCACGGTCTTGTGTGACTGAGTAGAAGTACTGTCGGCCATATTGGATTTATATTTGAAACAGCCATGTTGAATAATGGCACTTTATTTTGAAAAGACTAGGAAGTCCAGAGAGTCTTATTTTGGAGTGACTAAAGGAAACCATAAAGGGGGTTAAGCACATGTAGATCCCGGATGCCACCCACGTGATTGGTCCATCACTTCTCAACAGCCAATCACATCCCACTGCAGCCTATATCGATTTGTGCTTTCCTGCTTTTGACTGATTGCTGGAGAGTGCTAGTGCTGCCATCTCTGACAACATGGCCTCCTCCCTCAGGCATTGCTGTAGATAGTACCGCTGATCCATGCTCCCCAGGTCCCGATTCTAATAACGCAGTTCATGTAAATGGATCTGGTAGTACTTTCTACAGGGTAACTTCAAGCATCACCACCTCAGATCTGACTGTCATACCAGGACATATGACTGTAGATGCAGACACTCTATCTCCAAGACCGATCCCGATTTTGATTTCTACCCAATGTACCGTGAAAAGCAAAGGCTCCAGACATTTTTTTAATTTTAGAAACCTAATATTTTAACTGTACCTCGGTATATCCCACTACTAAACATCTACCTGCCTGCCTGCTGCTTAACTGCCTACCTGCCTGCTTGCTTGCCTACCTACATCATCATGGTACTGCATTTTTATCAAAGGAAAGCATGTGATCCCAAGTGAACGTCTATAAAATTGAAAACTTTGACAAATTAGCCTCCGAGCACAGCAGAGATGACATCATACAGTCCGTGCGCTAACTCTCACACGTCCAAATCATAAATGCCCTGAGAAGTCCACCTTAATTTACTTGCTTCCGTCACGTCCACCTCATCTCCCACGTCGTCAGACGCGTGAGAATGCACCGCTAGTCACCTAGTCTCAGTGTATATTACCAGCCTCATGCCACGCTGCCGCGCCTACTTATCAGTTCAGTATTCTGCCTGTTACGTTGTCTGCTACCCGTTAATCTCCTCAATATCTGATTCATCAGTACTGGCTCTAATTCTTGAAGCTCTTGTCAGTGATCAACTCAAGGGGGTTTTTATACACCAATGCCATTTTATCAACATATCAATCAGGCTTCAGAAAAAAAACATAGTACCGTCACAGCTGTACTGAAGGTGGTAAATTACATTTCTGTTGCACTTGGCAAGAAGCAACATTGTGCATCACTCTTTATTGATTTGTCCAAAGCTTTCAACACAGCACTCGCTTGGTCCTCAAACTACCTTAGTAATAGGTCTCAGTGCATTAGATATGATGGTCTATGTTCTGATATTTTATCTGTCTACAAGGGTGTACCACAGGCCTCTGTATTAGGTCCACTTTTATTCACCTTTTATCTAAATAATCTGGATCAAAACGTGTCAGATGCTAATTTTAATTTTTATGCTGGTGACACTGTTATATACTGCTGTGCCTCAACTCTTGTGCAGGCCATTGAATACTTGCAAAATGCTTTTATTGTCGTCCAAAATACCCTACTGTCGTCCAATACTAACCCTAACCCTACTGAAACTCACTCTTAATGCAGATAAGAGCAAGCTTATGTTGTTTATCAACTCTAGGAATAGGCCACAAAATATCCCTTCGGTAGTCACTCTTGAGGGAAGTTTAATAGAGATTGTTAACTCTTATAAATACCTGGGTATTTTGATTGATGACGCCCTCACCTTTAAGCCACGTGTGCTGTACCTGGTGAAAAAGCTGAGTTATACTCTCGGGTAGGATGGCCCGCTCTGTCATTGGTACACCTTTAACAATTCTTGGTCTGCTCCCATACTGGTCACCCTAGTAAACAGGCAATAGCGCTGCCTTATTTAGCACACACGTATTGCGCTTGGGAGGAACAATGTTTGCGATTGTATCTAATGCACCCCTTCAAACACCGCCATCGCCAATCCAGACAGAGCAGCTGTTTTGGATTCTGAACACTTCCGCCGGACAAGCAATTAGCCTCTGCTAATGCAGGAGCGTTCGATTCTTCCTCGACACTTTGTTTACGGAAATGATAAACCAATCAATGGGCTTGGAGAAGTCAGCACGGAGAGCAGTAGGTTAAGACATCAACCTGACAGCACCAACAACAGGGTATGTTGGCTATGAGCTGGCCAGCTCACACATGGTGCACATACACACACACACACACACACAGCCGTGCACATACACATACACACACACACACACACACACACACACACACACACACACACACACACACACACACACACACACACACACACACACACACACACACACACACACACACACACACACGCAGCCGTGCACATACACACACACATACACACACACACGCAGCCGTGCACATACACATACACACACACACACACGCAGCCGTGCACACACACACACACACACACACGAATGTGCACACACATACAGATATATACACAAAGGACCACATCCCATTTAAATCCTCAGGCTTTCTTTGTTCAAACCAAACAATCACCAAACAATCACACAGAGGAATTACACGTTACAATGCTGTCAGGTCTTAATTACACTGGGGATATATGGCACGGGAGCAGTCACAGTTTTCACATTAAACCCTGTCCACGCTATGACAAAGTTTTTTACATGTTTATTTATGCTGCTGCCATCGTGAACACTGCTTCGGAGCTGTAGAATTGATGCTATGAAGAATTGCAAATGGCATCTTTCTATATTGCTAAAGGGGCTCCTTGCTACTCAAGGTCTTGCTTACCTATGCGCAGCCGTTTTCTTGTTAAAGAAAAGAAAGCATGCTTTGGCATGGATGAGTGTGTTTTGTGCAAGTACATATATTGCTTAAAAACAATGTTTGTCACCGGTGCTCACGGCATTAGTCGATGCCCGTCCCTCCGTCCACTCGTCCATCCCTCCCTCTCTCTCTTTTATCTCTTCATGGCAGCCGCACACTAATCACGTGTATCCTTTGTTTAGTGGTCCTCATGTATTTGCCTTTCATTAATTCTTCTTAATAAGCAGAGCTGTGTGACACTTTCACTGATGGATGGCTGCCGCTAATAAAGCCCCTTCTGAATGGGGTACACCGCGCTGGTGTCCATTTGCATGAGCTGCAATTATGGCTCTTTTATTTCATCACAATGGCCTCCCAGTGTATTTATAAATGAAATGGCGCTCATTCAGAAGAACATGATTCTAGCGCGCTTGGGAACGGCCTGTGGTTTCACGCCACAGTGGTCGTCGTGCTTCCTCCAATACCGTTAGTATACTGTGAAGTTAGCCGTTTGATTAGCAAAAAGAGCTCCAGTAACGTGAGCCAGATCCCCTGCCAGGCCGGCCAATCTCGTCGTCGTGTTTCACATACGAATAAAGAAAAGCAGCTGATCAAAAAGAGAACGCAAACCAAATGATGTAAATCGCGAAGACAATAAAACAAAGCGAATGAAAAAAACGGCGGGCCCTACATTGTACGTCATTGAACAACTTCACTCGGCAACGACAGCGGAAGAGAGAATGACGACGAAGCTCAGAAGCAAGAGGACAAAATACGTAATGGAGTCAGCGTGACCAAACGTGAAAAAGCGCCACACGAATTGACAAAGGGGCGCTTGCACAATGCCGACGCATAAGGTGACCTCGGCGGTGGCGGATATCACTCTTTTACCTGAGCATGAAAGACGGAAGCAGAGCCTATAGAGTGTAAAGCGGAGCCGGGGAGAGAGAGAGCGGCCGCAGCATGCGTGAGCGCATCGAGTATACATGCACGTGTTAACACAAGCCCTGTGTCCCTTTTGCGTTCAGGGGAAACACACAAGGCCTTTATACGTTCGAGGCCACAAGACAAGTTATCACAAGACTGTGAGCGGTGGGGAAGAGAGCGGCCGAAGTGTGAGGCGTTTAAAAGCAGCACACAGGGAGCAGTGTTGTTTTAAATGTTGTCCACATTAAACAACACCATTCACACTGCGATAGCAACCGGCATCTGGATACTGATGAACCTTTTTACAGCCCCCGCAAACATGCACCCAACACACACACACACACACACACACACACTTGTTTTAATTTGACGTCAGTTTGCTGTAAATGTTTACATGCCTACTGCAATAATCATTAAACCCTGGACATGACAAGGCGTGTCCTCTGCGCTTCCTGTGCTCCTGTGAAGCCGTGCCACCGCCCGTAGTTCAGCAGTTCACCAGCACCATCATCAACACACTGGCTGCACACACTCCCAGCCAGCACAGCTGTGGGCCATCCCAGGAAACAATAAAATATACTCTTAAATTGCTCTGACCTTTTTAGAGAGTGTTATTTGCTCCACATCAAATGTCGTCCTTGGTTAACTTTAGCCCCACAACGCACCTGGGGCGTCGGCTCTGTGTGCGTGTGTTTTGGTGTGTGTTGGTGTTGGTGTGTGTGTGTGTGGGTGTGTGTGTGTGTGTGTGTGGCAAGCAGATGCCACCTCTAGCTTGGCCTTTCCATCATAGCAGTTTAATAGGCTATAACAATATAACAGGCATATTGGGCCAGCCCTGGGGAAATCAACAGTACTGTAGGGCGAGTTCACGCACACACACACACACACACACACACACACACACACACACACGCATACACACACTTGTGCAAACACACAAACACACACAAGCACACACACGCAAGGTAGAGGTATAGTAGCCAGGCCTAATTTAAAGCCCCACCCCCCACACCTGCACCACGTCCATCTCGCTCCAGTTGATCAGTGTGTCGATCAGTGTGAGTTATGACACACGGCTCACTTTACCAAACAGGGATGATCCATTTTGTGTATATGTGTGTGTTTGTGTGTGTGTGTGTGTGTGTGTGTGTGTGTGTGTGTGCGCATGTGGTTGGGGGGGGGTGGGGGGGGATTGAGGGCATGCACTTACACATGCAGGATGCCATATGTTATGTTGTGTGTTGGGAGTTGCCAGCATCTGTGTTGGTTATGACAGTGGTGGGGGTGGGGGTGGTGGTGGTGGTGGGGGTGTTGATGGGGGTGTTGTCCCCCCCCCCCCCCCCCCCCCCCCCCCCCCCCCCCCCCCCCCCCCCCCCCCCCCCCCCCCCCCCTCCCCCCCCCTCC
>OOFB01018822.1:0-10384 GCA_900323305.1 Trachyrincus murrayi
GTCTGGAATACTGAATACTGGAATACACACTGTGTGTGTGTGTGTGTGTGTGTGTGTGTGTGTGTGTGTGTGTGTGTGTGTGTGTGTGTGTGTGTGTGTGTGTGTGTGTGTGTGTGTGTGTGTGTGTGTGTGTGTGTGTGTGTGTGTGTGTGTGTGTGATGGGCTACGCCTGTCACGCACCCCGGTTTTCCTGGACCTCAGCAGTTCACACTCACACACACTCTCAATTTATGTTGGAACGGTGAGGGCACACAGGAAATGCACACAGGGCTACTTTTTTATGCCGGCCGTAATTCTAATGCCGTCCATAATGCACTGTAAAAAAAAGTAGCCTACTTTTAATAACTAGATCAAAAGTATCTGTTAGTTAGTATCTGTATGCTCCCTGAGCTTTTGACCTTGATATTTCAATATATATATATTTTTCAACATTTGAAGTAGATCATTTGGTTCACTGAACCAAAGTCATATTTTATGTTACAATATACAATTAGGTAAAATTGTCCCGAACCCTAAGTAATTGTCGTTTTTTTTCTTACATTTTCATTATTTTAAAGTTGGTAATTCCATTCCAAGTGGCGTTAAAAAAGTCTTAAAGTCTTAACTCTAACTTGCCGTAAGCTGCGGGAACCCTGCTAGAAAAGCGCTATATGAATAACGTGTCTAAGAAGAAGAAGAAGGGGAATAAGATGAAACGTATGATTTGTTTATTCGTCTCACATCAGTAACCCTCTCCCGTTTCCCCGCGTGCAGCTCTGAGGAGGAGTTTGTGCTGTCGGACCAGGAGGGCGAGAGCGAGGCTGAAGGGGCCGACTCCAACGACAGCGACTTCGCCAGCGGCGGCGGCCGGCGAAAGGCGGCCAAGTCCCGGAAGGCGCCCAAGCAGAGGCGCAGCGCCCGGCCACGCCGCAGACCCCGCGGCTACTCGGACGAGGAAGAGGAGGAGACCGATGAGGACGAAGAGGAGGAAATCGGTACGCACGTTTTTTTATGCGAATGTATCACATGTGATGCACAGCAACGGGGAAAGGTTGTGGGTTCTGTCCCCCTACCTGCTCTTTAATGAGCTGTGTCTAAGAAGAGTTGGGATGAAACCGTCTGCTGAATGACCGTATTGTTACGTTTGAGTATTTCTATTGATCCTGACCGCTACTTTACTAACTACATTTTAGTGCTGCAATGAAAAACTGTGATTTGGTTGAATTAAATCCGACATTTTAGGGATGATATTTCCATTTTTCTTAGCCTTCCTAAATGCAATCTGGTGAAGATTATAACCACCCATACATTTTAAGATCACTCATTGCCAAAAAAGAAAGTGATGAGAGAAGTTTGTGTTTTTTTTGGTTTGTAACCGTTATGTTCTTATGGATGTTTGTTGTAGCGACGGCGGGCTCCAGCGAGTACAGCGACAGCGACCTGGACGTTAGCATGCGGCGGTCGCGCCGGAGCCACAAGAGGAAGGTGAACTACTGCGAGACGTCCGAGTCGGACGGCTCCAAGGCCAGCACCAACCGAGACAAGCTCAAGTCCCGCCGGCCGCTCACCAGCTCGGATAGCGAAGGTCAGTCACTCACCGTGCATGCTGCTTCGGTCACCGAGAGTCCGCGCTATTGACGCGTACTCAGAGGAATCTTTTTTTTCGGTTTTTCAGTTTAGTTGATCAATTAAAAATGCATTGTAGTAGCCTGGATCACGAGTCCGCACGGGATTAAATAAGCCTCCGGTGTGAAGACTAGGGTGCAACGGGCCTAACTCTACGTCATAACGGAGATGTCTTCTCTCTCTCTCCAGCGAGCGACTCTGAGGAGGAGGTCACGAAGGAACGGAAGGGGAAGCGGCGAGCTGACTCCTCGGCCCACGACTCTCGCCAGCGCAAGCGGCTCGCTCTGAAGCGCCGGCGGACGTCGGAGGACTCGGACGGCGATTCGGACGAGTCGGGGTCTTCAGAGGAAGACCGCCCGGTCCGCAAACGCGTCAATCGCATTGACTCGGACGACTCGGACGAGGAGGAGGAGGAGCGGGAGCAGAAGGAGACGGAGACGGAGAAGAAGGGCGGAAAGGTGGAGGAGGTGGCGGGCGTAGCCGCAGCCAAAGGGCCCACCGCCGCCGCCCCCTCGTCGGACGGCCTGGCCGCCAATGGACAGAGCCCCACGAAGAGCCTGGAGGGTCTGGTGAGCCGGCCCCCCGGAGCCTCCGGCCTCATTGCCCACCTGGAGCCCAAAAACGTGACCGCCGCGGCCCCTGTCGCCGTGGCGCCCAACGGCCTGGCCTCCCAGGAGATGCCGCCGCAGGATGAGGACGAGGACGACCTGTTGGGGGTCACGGACCTGGTGGACTACGTCTGCAATAGCGAAGACTTGTAAAACAAAAAGAGAAAAAACAGAGGGGAAAAAATGTACTTTTTCATTTTTTTTGTGGTATTGTATTTTTATATTGCTTAACTTTATTAACTAAGTTCCTCCGTCAGAGGAACACTGTGCCCTCCCCCCAGTCGGTCCATTTCTCTCCCTGTGGGACTCCAAACTGTCTTCACCACAAGCCAAGCACTGCTTTACCTCAGTGTCCCAACGGTCAAAAGTCGTTTTTGACCTAAATAGTTGGGATATACAGTATATTGCGCCACTCACTATTGTAAACAAAAAAAATCAACAAAAACAAGCCAGTCCCTCTTCCTCTTGCTGCCATGTGTTGTGTTGTCATTCTGTTGTCATCATGTTATGTTGCCAACGCTCTAGGTGTTTGGAGTCCTGGAGTATGAACTTCTCACTACACCGTTAACCATGGATCATCATGTAGGGAAAAAATTACGTTGACTAGTCGACAAAGAATACTGCATCCGTTTTTCTTAATTGTGGGACGACAGGACGATATGGTTCGAAAGTCAACCGCATTCCATTATTGATCTGGTTTTAAGTCAAATTCAAGGTTTTTATATATATATGAGATTTTAAAATCTAGATTTATTTTTGCCAACTTAAATAGGAACTCTTGGCAACGTTTTTGTTCTCCATTACCTGTTAGTACTTAGTCGGTACTAGTACTGTTATTCATTCTGTTTTATCTATATGCTGGATAAGTTGGCTCAAACGCCCAACTGATTTTGAGTAACGTGGCCGATATCGCTTGGCCTTCAACCACCACTAGATGGCTCATTGAGGCGCTGTGTTGTCTTCAGCTGTCCCGTGCACGCTGAAGTCGGACATACAATTACCAACGATACAATTATCAACAGTACGAATCATCGGACGTGCTTCCAACAACTTGCTCATGTGTTCCATCGCCAGGTGTTGCGGTACCGCTCATATACATATTCAAAGCCTGCCTTGGAAGGGTTGAATTAATGTGTATATAAGGGACCAATTACTAGTGTAGACTTCCTCTCCCTGAATCCACCCCACTGCCCTGACCCGCCCCTCCTCCAAAAGTAGTTAGTTTAGACTTTGTACATTGTATACATATATAATTATTTTTACATTTGTGTGCCGTCTTTCATGAGTGGTGAAATTCCCATATTTAGAGACATGACATTGAATCTGTAAAGGGATTGTCGTGTGTAGATACAGTCACTCTCAACATTGGGACTTTATTTGGAGCTCATCCACGGTTATAAAACTTTTTTGTGGGGGGGGGGCGTAATATATCCGTTATTTTTTACCATTTGTGTTTTTATATCCCATCTCTGATAACTACTATAATGTATTTTTGTATATCTGGAACTGTGTTTTGTCGTCTCTTTTGGATAACCGACCGTCTCCTCTGTGCATCTTCCCTGTATGTGGCTTCACCCCCCTGTCTGCATGTTGTTTTTCTTCTCATCAAATGCTCCGCTCCAAAACTCCACCCATGCATTTGACTGAGTGAAGTGTATTTATTTGAAATCCCTCTTTGCCTTCCATGAGTATCTATGAAGTGTGATCTCTCTCTCAACGTTTCATTTTCAAACTTCTGTAACGGTAATAGAATTAGGTGAGGCCGCCTGAGCCGATCATACATACATACATACATACATACATACACACACACACACACATACATACAATAGTTAAATATATATGACACAATGACGTATGTTTTCAAAGGAAGATTACCCAGAATGCAATTCTGAGTAGTAGTTCTGTAAAACAACCCTGTTAATCCACTGATGTTTTGGAACCAGTCTGTATATCTGTAGGTTTTTGCTGTAATATATGTAGAGGCGTTTTATAATCACAGAAGAAAACAAAATATATTGGGCAATTATTACAGATTGCATGAGATTTTATTATTTTTCTTTTGTAGGAACTTAATATTGGTACAAACTGTTTTTTGTAATCAAATCCGCAAACTGGCATGTTTGGATTTATATAGTTTCCCTCCCCCCCAACCAACCTGTTGCATTATTACAAAAGGACATCATAGGATATCTCATTTGCAGTGAAACTGCATTGGTAGGCATGATATGCGATTGCTGACATGAAAAACAAACGTATAGAACAATTGTCTCGTGGCAGAGAATGGGGAGTGTAAAATATCCTAGTCTTGGCATGGTCTTCCCAAGGATAAACCACTCTTATTCTTTGCTTTTTTTTATTTTATATATATAATATCTATATACACTAGCTGTGGCCAAATCATTTTAACTGAAGCTAAATGAATGAAGTTGTGTGTGTGTTACTCACAATGCACGACATTGGTCTGACTGAGTTCAATTGATTTAATTTTAGATTATGTTGGTGGAGAATACAGTAGCAAATTTAGACTGGGGGGGGGGGGGGGTGGGGGATGGGGTTAAGTGGAGAGCTGGTGCCAAGGACTGAAGTGTTAGAGTTGCCTATTACCTCATCTCGAACCTGGGAGGAGAGACGTCTTTGTCCGTCGTATTGAACCTTGTAGATTGCTCATCGATCGCGTCGCGTATGTCCTATACATTTGTTCCGTTAATGTCACTATGTTATTTCTTATGAATCCGATCTTGTACATTTGTCATAATAAAATGGGTTTAATCCTGACTCGTCGTTGGGATTTTTTGCGATGTTCAAGGAAGACTTGCAAAGGTCTTAACAAATAATAGGCCGTTTGATAAGGTCTTTGCCTGTCATCTCTGTTCATTGAGTTTTTACACGTTTTTGAAAAAGTAGTAGAGTGAGTACAGAGTCCAGAGTTTAGGCTACCGTCCCAGGACCTGTTCATCCAGCGTGAACTGGTACTACATTGATTTTACACTGACGTAGATTCATCTTTAGTAGGTCTTTGTCAGGGAAAATCCAAATGCATCCTCATTCTACATAATATATGTGTTGTGAATGTGACTAGTGAACACTAGTCACTTGGTTATTGATTGATGGGGATCACAGGAGGTTGGAAGGTTGCAAAGGTTGTAAATATAAGGAGTACTTCCATCATATAACCTTTAAGCCCTTCAAACAACACAAGTAAAAAAGAACTATTTGACATAACTGGATCATCAACAACCGTGTGTGTCTGTCTCGGGGGCCTGTTGGATCATACTTACATTTTAACTCTAGTCTTCCTCAAGGTGTCCGACCTTCTTGAACAAGGGTAAATGTGGTGGCAAAGACTACATTTGCTATTACAGCCATGCTAGAATTTGAAACTAAAATGTTTTTTAAATCCTTTAAATCTCAAACATGAACTCCTAATTCAACAAAAACGAAATTATTCAAATGAAAGTTGGTTGTATTTTATTTCTCACAGTAAAACATTTTTTTTTAGGAATGTTAGGAATATATATACATTTAAATCAATATATATTGGCTCATAGAAATCACAAACAGTGACCACAAATCAAAGACGACATCTTGGTTTCTTCACGCCAGACTAGAGGAGTTGTGTTTTAATGTCCACAAATGATTCAAATGAAATCCCAGTAATTCTTTACCTCTTTGGCACATGATTAGACAATAGTTCATTATTCCTGGTATATTCAGCACTGAAGATTAAAAACAAAACACTAAGACGTTCACCTGGAGCCAGTGAAGCTATAGCCTAGTAGTCCAACAAATATTACAAATATTACATCATTATTCAAAGAACCTGTAGAACCTGACTTCTCACTAACTATTCTACTGAGGTATGAGGAGGTCTGGCCATAAAGTTAAAGCCTTGTGCTTTCAGTTGTTGCTTCTGGTCGTCCGGAAAATAGAAAATAGCAAAAAAGTGCCTGAATGAAACGTGTGGCCCCTCATTTACTGCCATTTGCCATTGAATACATTTTCTGTGCAGAAAGTCCATCCAAACTTGCAATAGAATCTTAAATATTTCTATGTATTTCTATTTATATGTGCCATACCCCTTGCCTTGTATATCAATTCCTCATTTAGTATTTGAAACAGGGAGTGAACAGTGATGAAACATATAAGATTGTCATTGGTAACAGAGCGAGAAGAGAGATAGAGAGTTTGGTCAGGAATAATCGATGCAAGAGATATATTAGCCCGTCCCAACCGTTTCATGAACCAGGAATCGGTTGTACACCGTTCATCATCAACTTTTCACTGTGGATTCTTCCCACAGTGGAACGTATAAATAAAGCCATGGTGATTCGGCCTGGACCACAGTCAACACTACCGAGTCTTCTTGCTCTGGGGGACAGACGACGTCCCTGTTGTCTTTCCAATGGTGCTCTTCCCAGAGAGAAAAGGTATGATTTTCTCAAAGAGCAGTATGCAGCTCGACATGCCTGGCAACAGAAAAGATCAAATAAAAGGTTAGAGACTTAGCAAGCCAGATATAACCATGATCAACTGCACTGCGTACGGTTATTTCAAGGTGAACACTTTTTGTTCCCATGTACACACGCATGGGAAAACGTTAAACATCTTCCAGTTTACATATAGGGGTAAACTGCCTTTGTTTGAAATGTAAATGTGATATTGGATCAATGGGGTTGTTTGATTGAGAGAGACATGGAAAAGAGTGTTGGAACTTGAACAGGTTTTAATCACTGTTAAATAAGTTATGTTTAAATATGCTAATAGATTCGTTTTGCACACTGATGAATGCAAATGACCTCAAACAGCTCAATCTATACTCGATACTAGATTTGACAACCTGTGAGTTAGATTGTGAACTTCCCCCTGAGTGAGATCAAGAATTGCTAAGGTTAGGGAGTGTATGCTAGCCTGGTGAGACCATCCAGATATTCATGTTTGCCTTTCGCAATCATCTGCCGAGAGAAACAACGTATACTTGCGAGATCAGGCTGGTCTTACAGGCAGTGTACTGCCCGTAGTAAATAATAGGACACCGGAACAGACGAAACAGCCCTACGCAAATCATTCATCAATCAACCGTTATCAATCACTATTGTTTCTTGACGATCTTTGTTTTTATTACTCCTTAGTTTGGACTGAGGTAGAATGCCTTGAGGTAGACAGTACTTGTACTTACCTAGTACTGGGCCCAGCCAGTAGACGAAGCAGTACTCGGGGTAGGTATGTCCACTGCAGGGGAACTGGATGGAGAACGCCAGGACGGCATTGAAAACGGCCCCTGATATCTTACCTCCTGTGGAGAGTATCAATCAATCAACCGATAAACCAATAAATCCATCAATAAACCAGACTTGTTCATAAAACACTTATGTTAAACTGAGAATTCTCAAAACGTAAGTAATTGTACAGAATAGTAATTGTAAAGCACTATAATATTTCAATTATTCAGTATAGCCAATGCCCAAAATGCATCGCCAGTCTAAGTGAAAGGAATCTATTTGGTTTGAGTGATGCCATATTTAACACCAGTGTCGTTTTTCACTAACTTCCACAACATCAAGATCCATCTGCACTTTGCTTGATTACACCAGGAATTCCATCACCATGTCATAGAGATTTTCCCATATAACATATAGCCTTTAGGTTATGTAATGACATGTGTATTATCTAGAGTTCCAATGATAATGGACAATCTACAATGTGATACATACGTGCTTGCACAAATGTAGCTTGTAGCTTGTACAAATGATTGGATGTTATTCTGGGATGGATCAGCTCACATGGTGCCCCAAGGCCAGCCATGACTTGTTCTCACATCAGGTGTCACCTCACCTGTGTTGCTTAGCAAGCATGTGTGTGTTTTCATGTATTTACCTTCTCTAGTTTCTCGGTTCCTTTCTTTTGACCTTGAGTGTTCTCTGCGAGTGGGTTCAGCCCTTACGCAATGATAGTGTAGAGCAGATCTAATCACGTGCACATTACATTTAAACTCCACGTCTATTCGCCTCTAACTTTTAATTTGACACACATTTAATCTGAGCAATTTTAGTCAACACTGCACTTAGTGGAGAAAAAAACCCGGGTCGTGACCGGAGGGGCCATATGGGGCCAACAAACCTGCGTAGGACAGTGAAGTGACTACAGCAGAGATGGCATGAATCCTCAGTTTCTCGTCCAGTTTGTGGATGTGCATGACCGTCGCCTGCATGCAGAACGCACACGCCGACTCCACCGCAGCAGCTTGGAGCAGAGTTCCGCTGATGGGGTCAAAACATCTGTACCCAAACTTTCCGTGCGTGGAGTGAAGGTCAGACAGACCCAGACTCCAGAGAGAGGCTACCGAGCATTGCGCGATAATCGCAGCTACAAACTGGCAGGATATTAGGACGGCAGCACCCTTCGCGGAGGTAGTCCCACGGCATAGCTGTTCAAGAATACCGGCTGGGTTGCACGATGCCCCGTGAAAAGTTGATACGTGCACAATCGTAGTGATGTAAGTCAGTGTCAGGCCTACACGCGACTCGATCCTGCCCAATTCGCCCAAGACTTTCAATTCATGACAGCATGCACACAGCTGAAACGTGGACACCGCTTCCACCAGGTAAATCCTGTAATCCTCGGTGCAAAGTCTCCTGGCCGCCCTGCGCGCCGCCTCACTGACGAGGACTATGCCCGCGATCAGGGCTATGGAAACCCCGAGATCAGCCATTCTCCTTGAGGTGGCAAGGTGTTCAGGTGGCAAGGTGTTCAGGTGTCAAGGTGTTCAGGTGCAGCAGGTCACAAGCAGCTCCTTTCACACTCTTCTGCCCGGACCCTGCCGCAGTACAGCGCTTTATAACTTTTTCCCCCGACCATTCTGGACAACAGGGGGCGCAATATCCACAGTTTCCATGAAGCCTGCTCTGCACCAATACATCCCAGTCCGTTCTACTAAAGAGTAATACAATACTAATTAACCACCGGGACAGCAGCATAACGTTTTGCTTTTGTTTCGTTTGTTAAATGAATGTCAGTTGATTAATGTAAGGTCTTGCCTGCCGCAGTTTGTCCAGTCCCAGTGCTATTTTAGACTCAAGTGGCGGACACACCAACTGCTCCCAAACTCAAACTCAATCGTCAATCGTATGGTTAATTGTACATACAAGCTGTACATGTAATGCCACTGTATTATTTCATTCTTCGGTCTGGAACACGAACAGAGGTAAGAAGCAGAGCATCAAAATGTAGATCTAACCTATCTGAGGTCGTAGCCTACTATGTCGCCCTCAAATGCTGAGGCATGTGCAGCTTTTTTTTTTGTTGTTTTCTGTTTTAGTTGAGTCATCAAGTCTGGATCTGGATTACTGGATTTGCGGGTGATAATCACAGTGAGTGGCCTCACTGTAAAGCCTATGCTTTAGTAGGCCTACGGGGCAGATGGCCGACGACGACATCTGCTGACAGTTTATTGTAGGGACAGAAATAATGCATACATTTCAATAGAAAACACACTAGGCTACATTTTCGGAATTGAATTGAATTTGTAAATCATTAAAAGACGACCCTACAGGTTAACATTTTTATTGATACCTTTAATGGACAGAAATAAAAAACAGTAGGAAACCCAGTGACCCGTCCTGGGACTGTCCTAACCTATAACCCTAAAATCACACCCAAACCCTAAAACCAAACCCTAAAACCAAAAATCAAACCCTAACGCAAAAACCAAAACCAACCTAATGTAATAATGTCATTTTGGAAATGTAACAATGTCATCTGAATTGTAATGACAATTATAACGCCCGACCACATCATAGACATTGTCTAATTTTCTCTTGAACACAGAGACCTGCGTTGAAGTCCAGCTTAAGCCACGCTCCATGTAAGCCTAAAAAAATGATTTGCGATTTCGATAATATTTTGATTAATTGTTCAGCCCTAACACAAACGAATTAGTCTGTATGTATGTGTGTGACAATATGTATGTAACACACATACGCACATACATACATACATACTCTCTCACACACACACACACACACACACACACACACACACACACACACACACACACACACACACACACACACACACACACATTCATGCATACTGCAACACACACATACATGCATGCACAAACACACACATCCATGCATACATGAAGATACGAAAAACGTAGATAACGCATA